>APFE030406363.1:88750-189801 GCA_000404065.3 Pinus taeda
AAAATTTGGGGAGGTCGCGTTTCGTATCGCTTCCCGTTTCGGAAATTCGTACCCGTTTCCCCGTTTCGTGCAACTTAGGTACAAACAGTTTAAGCTTGACAGACAAGTAGTTAGGTAGAGAAACAAAGGAGCCTAATTACTTAATCTGGGCCCTTGGAAGAGATAAGGGTAGACTTAGATAGGAGGGCAGCTAAAAGAAAAGAGAAGAATCAGGGTTTGCTAGTTCAAATGCACCTAATGAAAATGAAGAAAAAATGTTAGGTGTACTAGGCTGGGTAGGCAGTTTTGATGTTGCAGAAGCAGGTTTATGAGCAATTTGCTCCTTTGGAACAGGTTTCATCTCATAAATATCATAAGGTGCTATGGCAAGGTGGTTACAAAACAAATGGAGCATGACTAATTTCCCTCCCCATTTTTCCAAGAAACACTTACTAACATCCCCCCAAGGACAATGAGATCTGCTCACTGCCCTTAGTCCACTTCATTTCATGGAAAAAACTAAGTGAAACCCTGTTTTCACCTAGGCAAAACAAGCCACATTTCTTGTGTAAAATGTTTTTATTCCATTTTGCCAAGTTTCCTAAGACTTCATAACTTGGTATCTTTTCATTTCCCCATGCCTAAGTTTTCACTCTATAAACTTAGCCTTTATCCATACATATCCATTCCACATATTCATATTAACCTCCTAACTTTATTATATAGCTCCTATATAACATTTTCCCTCCCCCTATTGTATAAAATACATAAAAAATCCCTAAAAAACTAATATCTCGACCCTTGGCAATATAGCTTTATAATAAAGATTTTTCGGGAATTATAGGTTCACTTGGAACCTTATAATAACCCTTTGCGCGCATGCAAACGTTGGGTTTCATTTAACCTTCGGTTATATGAATAACCAATCTGCCACAGTCCAGAGTTAAAATACATTGAAAACCCCACAAAACATTATAAAGCGTCGAGATATTAAGGTGGGTCCCCGTACCGCGCCCCGACTGTTTTCCATTCTTCGTTGACCATTGGATCGAGGTTCTCAGATCCAACGGTGCGTAGCTGTATCGCGATGCCCCCAGTGCCCGAACTTTATGTTTCGGGAAAATGGCGGTTTCGTTGCCGTACAAGGGACACGCGTCGCCCACCCGGCTGTATCGCGACCCCCCCACTCAATACGGTCGCTACCCGAAAAGCGGTGCGATAATACCACTTACCGCCCTCACTTCCCGCCGCTGACGTCATCCGGTGATGTCATATCCACGTCAGCTCCACGTCACTGTTGCCACCTCAGCGCCAGGTCATCCACCATGTCACCTTCCGTACCCCGCTACACGACAAAAAAATCTACGTCATGATGACATCATCACAAAAAGTGCCAAAAAGCCCATAAAGCTGAATTTTTTTAAAAAAGCCCGTGAAAGTGATTGTTTTTACCCATTGTTATGGCATTATTTTACTAAACTTGTGCATGCATACAACGACGAAATCGCCACCAAACCTTCAGTCTGTCACCTTGACCACCATAGCTCGGCGCCCCACTCTGCAAGTCATCAGCCAACTGGCGAGTAACTCCAGTGCAATGTTAGAACAGGTATTTATCATAATCCTGCTGAAAAACCCTCCGAATTTCGATTTTTCTCTGTAGAATTGTCTGGGCAATCTAGAAACTCGTTAAAATTCACCCTGCTGCCTGCAAATAAATACACCAGGACCACTCTCTTGACCATTTTTCATTAAAAACCCGCACATTGCATACTTGTCTATACAATTCGCCCAGTAAGCTAATAAAGACAAGTATTCACATGAGTCTTGCTCCCAAGCTCCCTGTTTTGACTTCCCTCTGCAAAATTGCCCACTGAAACTACTATTTTTCCCAAATCTTTCTAAAAAACCTACCAATTCCCTCTTCCTCTGCAAATTTCTGCCATTAAGCCGAGCTCAAGGTCACTCTGGCCTGTGATTGCCAAAGGAAAGGCCCTGAAACTATTGCTACCATTCCTTGCTGAAAAAACCCTTCAAGCTTCATTCTCTGCTGCAAATTCTGCCTAGCAAAGTCAAAACAAAGCACTCCAGTTTACAAATCCTTTGAAAAAGCCCCAGGGCCGATATTTTGCCCACTGCTGCTGTAAAGACCCACATTTCAATTAAAAACACAAGAGAAGTTATAAAGATGGAAGCCCCTGCTCCAGTGGCCCTCAATGTGGCCCCTCTCAATGCTCCACATAAAGAACTTGAATGGTTACCCCTAGCTGACAAGGATTTCCAGATTAATGACATAATGGGTAACAAACCAGGCCTTCTGTGAGATTAGGAACAACCACAGAAACAAAGCTAACATCTTTGGAATTTGGGAGTCCAATATGCCCATGTACTACCTTCCTTGTGTAAATGTTTTTCCTGACCTCATTCACCAATGCCATGCCAATTATGAGCCCACTCAGAGGGCAGTGATATCTCCTTCTGGAGCAGTTCTATTTTATATCACCCCTGAATCAACAAATGAGATGCTGCATTTTAAGCCAACTGGGCCATTGACTCCTCTTTCCTTGGGATTTCTGCTTGACCAAGGTGCCAAATTGCCAAGTTCAGAAATAACCAGAATAGGCAAAATATTTATGAAACCCAATTGTCAACCTCAGGAACCTCCTCCATACCTGGACACTTGGTTTAATGAAGCAGGAAAGTTTATTATTGACATGATAGCCTACATCCCGGGATTCAAAACCAGTGAGTATGTAGATGAAACCATATTGGTCCTCTTATCCATCTTTACTCCAGGACAGTCCCATGCTGTCAGGTATGATTATGCCACCTTCATAGCTGATAAGATCCATGAGTAATTCATGAGCATGGACAGAGAAAGAGTGTTTAAATACACATCATACATATATCATTTGTTGCTCTACTATCAGCCAGATAGTTTTCAAGTTCCCCTCAGAAAATTAGATGTCAAAGAAGAGACAAGGTCTGTAATTTTCTGGATCCCAGTCTTCCACCATGTTTACTTTTCTCCTTATACTTATTGTGAATTCATTGATCTATTCATATATCCAGCCACCTCTTTAGTGATAACAAGTCCTCCAGATAGACTTTCTGGTGAAATGCAGAGAATTGTACAGCTCTCCAAGAGCTATAGCATAGGTGACTGGTACTTTTACCAGAATCACACTGTGATCAGGATATATGGCTGTGAGCTGTGCCTCTACAAATTGCCAAAATATGTGCCAATGCGATTGTTTGCCCTGGAATACTTCAGACAATTTATCCAAGCAAATGTAATCCATTTATGTGAGGCCAAGAATAAGGCACAACTCAAAATAAGAAATCAACTGGGCCCTTTCACCTTCAATAAAAAGGAAGCTTGGCAAGAGGTTGATGATATTTTAGGGCATAGACTCAAGCTAAAACAGAGTTTCTATTGGGCACCATATGACCCCAATCATTTCATAAGTTATAGGAAAGTGAAAAATAAGCTGCCAGCATATGTTCACTGTACAATCCCTGAAATCCAGCAACATGCTAATCAACAAGAGTGGCTAGAGGGCACATTATTTGAAGAGATAACTGAAGAAGAGAAATTGGAAAAGGAAATGAAAGAGCTTGAAAAAACACTTGACCTGGACTCTTTTGGACAGGTACCCTTCAAGCTGCTCCAGGACATTGGAGGTGATACATCTTTTGCTGAGAGCTCACAGCAAGCATCACAAAAGGCCAGTTCAGCAGCAACAAAGGGCAAGGAAGTGATAGATACAGAACATCAAACAATGGCAGATCAGCCCACCACATCAAAAGAACAGGGTCAAGGGCAAGCTCCCCCAGCTCAAACCAAGGCACCAGAAGCCCTTGTGCTACAGACTCCTCAAAATGAGGAAAAGAGCAGGAAGAGAGATAGAGAAGAGGATGCCCCTGCTAGTGGACCATTAGAACAACCGGGAGATAAGAGGCAGAGGTTGAATCCCTGTTCTGAGGAGGAATTTTTGGAAGATACCACAAGCAACATGAGAGATGAGGAAAGGACCGAGCAACAAACTTCTCCATTACCTGGCACATCAACTAGCTCATTCCAGCAAGAGCTAGAGAGGCAACATAGCGTGGAAGTTTCATCTAGCAGGCCTCAAAGCAAGCAAAGCTCAAATATCAAGAAAACTTTCACTGAAATAAAAGCAAAAAATGATCCAGTAAGGATGCAACTTTATAATCATCTAATGAGGACAACACCCACCAATCAACAAAGGCTAATGGCTGCTTATGATATTCAGGAAAAGAAAATGATCCTCAGTCATTTCATGCCCAATACACAACAACCCTAGTCAGCTGCTGATTATATTAGAACCAATCTGGAAGTTTTCTCTAAAGATATCCACCCAATTGACCAGATTGAATTACATAAGCAAACTAGGGAGATGGTGTACTCCACCTTGGCAGATAAGGCATTGCTCGCTCACACACTGCAAAATTCATTACACAATACCTCTGCCCAATTAGAATTGGAAAAGGCTTCCTCCTTAACTAAGGACAATAGGATTAAGTCCTTAGAAGAAATTATCATCGAGCTTGGGCATAATCCTAAGGATGCAAAGGGCATCAAAGCACTAATAAAGAAGGAGGAGGACATTGCAGCCCTCAAAAGGCAATTAAAGCTGCCAATTATAGTGCATCCACAAACTTCAGAAGTTGCACAACAGAAAGAAGAGGAGGACATGGTAAGTTCACTAATAAGGATGAATGAGAGATTGGCAGAAATAGAGCAGGCATTGGAGAAAGCAATTAAAGAGAAGCAAGGGGAGTCGACCTCCCAGCCACCTGAAACAGCTCCATAGATACCACTGCTCCCCCCACAGTTACAACAGCAGTCCCTCCTACTATACCAGCATCAACGGCAGGTACCTCAGCTTCAACAGCAACAACAGGGCCAGATACCAGCATGGGCATGGAGGAATTAATGAAAGCAGTAAAAGAGCTGGAGGCCCAAATGTCAGAGCTTAAAGAGGCAAAATGGCCAAACTAGAGGTAAGCTATGACAAATCAAAGATAACAGTGGCAGAGAAAACCAGAGAGGTAAAGGCCCTGGAGAACAAGGTGAAATCATTGGAAAAAGATCTCACCTTGCATAAACCTCTAGGAGACATCAAAACAATTTTGTGGACCAAAATTGGCCAGTCTATCACTGACCAATGGCAATCAATTCAAACGATCCATGAACAAATAGAATTGATAGAAAGGGCCCAAGTGGAAATTTAAAGGGCCAGGGTGTCATTGGGAAACATGCCTGAGCAGGCCAATAGACTGATCCATTTTTTGAATACTCATACTAGAGAACAGTTAGCAGCGTTGGAGATCGTGGACAGAACAGGCACCATTTTGACAGTGAAAAAGGTGCTAACAATGAGGAATTTTTTACAGAATTTGGAAAGGAAGTGCCAAGAAATGTAGATGGAGATAAATGCCTCACAGAGAAGTTTACAGTCTTGCAACAGAAGGGTCTACCCAGTTTACTAACCAGCAATCAAAGACTGTTAATACATCAACAATATGCTCACAGGGTAAACACATATGTTACAAATCAGATCACAGCATCATCAAGCACTTCAGAAGACACAGGATCTCCCTTCGGACAAAGCTTATATGACAAATTGGAAAATTTGTTCTATATTGAACATGAAATAAATCATCTTTTTGAAGTCCAGCCCAACTTCTACAGGTATACTGAGGCTGATGAAACACTAATAAAAATACAAAGACATCAGTTGCGAACAGACCAATGGTGGCAGAGCATGCTGGAAGTTTTACCATGGTAATTTTGATTTTTCTTTTTTTCTACATTTGGTCAAATAACAAAACATGTGGCAGATATAATAAAGATGAGAACAATAGAGGATGGAGGTCAAGTGGGGACTAGGACACATTAAAGCGGAATCAAGCGCAGGTGAAAGGGTCGGGACAGCAACGCAGGAACGCAACGTAAAGACACAGCTACCAGCCGACTTCCTGAATTAAAAAGTCAAAAATATCTTATCAGTTAAAACAGCCAGCACAGCAACAATTACTCCTACATTTATTTCTACATTTATTCCCTTGTCAGAGTAGGCGAAGGAAGTTATTGCTTGATATCTTATCCACAAGATATTTTGTAACTCTCTTTTGTATAAATACCTCCCCAAGAAATGTATTCGGGGTTGGTGATTTTCCTCTCTGGACCACGCTGTAGCTCTGAGATTTTTTAATACAAAGGCTGTTGAAGTGCACTGCTGCTGGACCGTCTGAATGTGGATTTGATGTTTTGGGCTCTGCTACAGAATTCCTGTGTCTTTCTATGGATCAATAAGTTGTTCTAAACTGTGTTTTGTGTTTTCTGTGTTTGCCAATTTCATATATGTTTCATAATCTTAGTAACAGGGAAAAAGAATGGCCCAGAACTTGTTTAAATACACTCTGTGTTCAATCCCTGTTGTTATTTATGTTTTCTTCAGAATTAGAATAAACAAGAATTCTTAGATGCTTCTGTTTCCACTGATTCTTTCACTTTGAAAATTGCCAAGGAATTCTTTACTGCTCCTTGATAATATTCATGCACTTTCCCTCTGCCATCATGATGAAGGATTTTTAACTGCCATTCATCCATTGGCTTACATTCCATCAATTTCTAGATTTTAAAATTGTTCCAAAATCGATTATCTTGCTTTGTAGTATTGCCCTTTATCAGAGAAACACACTTAGCAGTCCATCCTCATAGACTCCTTTTGCCCAATGGAATAAACTGTTTCAGACTTGCATCCCAGCTCTATTTAAAATCACCATCCAACAAACTTAAAACAAAACCTTGCACATCATAACTAGCATAAAATACTCCAAAAAACAAAGCTAAATTATAAAGAGAGAGCCCTCTCTGGATGCAGTTTGGCTAGAAGCTGCATCTAAAAGATTGGTTAGTGGTTACCTTGGCCGTATTCCCTTTTCCCACAAGTTTTGGGGAACAACCTGAGTGATAACATGTGCGACTCTTGTCCAGTGCCCTGCAAAGAGCATTCTGATGGACATTGTAGTTGCAGACATCACCGAAATATGGAATGCTGCTATCTCGCTCATGGGGAGCAACACTGCAGGGATCTTTGTAGTTGGATATGTCTTATGCCACCATATCTGTTTTTGGCCAACCAAGAAAACTATATAGGGAGACCTTGATGAAGTACATGGTCAGTCGTGAGGAAAATCCACAAAACTTTCCCATATACTCCATGCATTCAGATATGGACTCTTTCATCTTATACAACGCAGAGAATGATAAAAAGGCAATCACAGCCAAAGACCTTAAGTACAGAATAGCTGACACTGAGAACATATTCCATGAGTCGCTTTGGCATTTAGACTTTGATGGGTCTATAAATAGGTTAGGGGTTGGTGTAGGAGTGTGGATCCATAATATGCAGAATAATCATGCTGAAGGACATGCTTTCAGATTGAATTTCAAATGTACCAATTACATGGCCGAATATGAAGCCCTGATTCTAGGGTTACAATTGGTTATTAAATTGGGAGCCAAAAGAGTTTCCATCATGGGAGACTTAGAGCTGATTATCAAACAGATCAGTGGTGAATATTCTGTCAACAACCCTAGGCTTGGTAGATATAGGGATACTGCTTTAGACTTGATCAAAGACCTCATGGAATCAAACTTTGCTGCCATTCCTAGAAAACAAAACATGCAGGCCCAGAGTCTAGCTACCTTTTCTAGTACTTGTAAATTGCCATTTCAACCAAGCCACCAGTACACTACAGAAGTCAGACATAGGCCTGTTATACCGGACAACCTTAAGTATTGGCAAATTTTCTCCCAGGACTCTCATATCTACGACTTCATGAACAATGAAGGTGAGTTTTAGAATTGTAAGATAGATACTGACTGTACAATAGACAATAATATAGAAAGCTGCTTAGATGTCAATATTTTCGATGTACATAAACCAACTAAATTTACTAAACTAGAAATAGATAGTTTAGAAAAGGTAGAGATAAATGAAATAATGGATGATGATCCTGAGATTCTTAATTTGAAAAATAATTTTTTGCCTAAAGGATTAGTACCTTTAGAAGATTTGTTTGACTCTAATGATGTAGCTAGGAAACCCAAGATGGAACCTCTCAGAGTTGACATAGAAGAGGTTAATATAGGAACTGAAGATAATCCAAAACTCATTAAGATATCTAAAGCCTTACCCCCAGAGGAAAAGGTCAAATATATCAATCTGTTTAAGGAGTTCCAGGATGTATTTGCCTGGAGTTATGAAGACTTAAAATCTTATGACACCGTATAATCCAACGTAAAATACCTCTAAAAGAAGATCATAAACCTTTCAAACAGAAATTTAGGAGGATAAACCCAGTCCTTATGCCATCCATAGAGAAAGAGGTTAAAAGAATGTTTGATGCCCAAATAATAGCTCCCATTAGATACTCAGACTGGATTTCAAGCTTAGTTATAACTAGGGAAAACACAGGTGAAATTAGACTTTGTGTATATTATAGAAACTTAAACAAGGTCCCTTTAAAAGACAACTACCCCTTACCAAAAATGGACCATATATTGCAAAGGGTAGTGGGCTCGTCTAGGATTTCACTGTTAGATGGATTCTCTGGGTATAACCAGATATTAGTCCAACCTGAGGACCAAGCTAAAACTGCATTTACTACTCCTTGGGGTACCTTCATGTATTTGAAGACGCCCTTTAGATTAATGAATGCAGGTGCTACATTTCAAAGAGCTATGGATATAGCTTTTGCCAAGGAAATTCATGATTTCTTAGTAGTATACCAGGATGACATCACAGTCTTCTCTAAATCTGACAATGAACACTTTTCAGTCTTGAAGAGGGAAAACTGTTAGGACACATCATATCTAAACATGGGATTAGGATAGACCCTGCTAGAATAGAAGCCATTTGACCATTTCCCATCCCCGAAACATTAAAGAGCTACAATCATTTCTAGGTAAGATTAATTTTCTTAGGAGATTGATCTCAAATCTGGCAGAATTAATTAGGAAATATCATGCTAAGAAAGGACTCAGCAATTAGATGGATCTTGGAGGCCAGACAATCCTTTGAAGCTACTAAGGAAGCATTAACCAAGATTCCAATCCTGATTAGTCCTGACTTTAACAAAGATTTTATCATTTTTTCTTTTGCTTCAGAACACACCATTGCAGCAGTCTTGCTGCAAAAGAACAATCAAGGATATGAATAGCCAATAGCATTCTTTAGTAAATCCTTAAGAGATGCCATACTCAAATACAATATCATGGAAAAACAGGCTTTAGCTTTGGTTAAGGCTATCAAAGATTTCAGAGTACACATTTTGTACTCTCACATTATTGCTTATGTTCCAAACTCTGTAGTTAAGGACATTCTGACTCAAAATGGGCTTGAAGGAAAAAGAGGCAAATGGATTGCCACAATAGTGGAATATGACATAGAGATAAAACCCACCAAGCTCATCAAAGGCCAAGGTTTAGCCAAACTCATCGCTGAATCAAACTGTCAGGCCCTTGATATCAACTTCATCAGTGCCCTTGATGATCAGGAGGAGATAGCGACTCCATAGATCAGTGAACCTTTCACTGATTCACCATGGTATGCAAGTATTACGTTTGTTTTACTAAACTTACAAGCTCCTCCTGGATTGACAAGAGCTAAAGCTAGATTCTTAAAAATGAAGTCATTGAGATATTGTGTTTTAGATAATGCATTGTTTTGGAAAGACAATAATGGTATTCTCTCAACATGTTTATTAAAAGATGAAGCTGACAATATTTTACAAGAGTTTCATGCAGGGGATTGTGGAGGACACTTGTACTGGAAGAGTACTGCTGACAAGATTCTGAGGGCTGGTTTTTATTGGCCTACTTTGTTTGCAGATGTTAAAAAACATGTGACCTCCTGTCATAAGTGCCAGATTTTTGACGGAAAGAGAAAACTTTTACCCTTGCCTCTTAAACCAATTTCCACTGAGATGCCATTTCAACGATTGGTGTTAGACTTCATTGGATAAATACACCCCTCATCCTCAGCTCAGCACAAGTGGATTCTGATAGCCACAGACTATTTTACCAAATGGATAGAGGCCATATCGTCTAGGCAAGCCACAGACACTGTCATAATCACCTTCCTAGAGAGTAATATCCTTTCAAGATTTGGATGTCCTCAGAAGCTCATTATTGATAATGCAACAACCTTTAAATCTAAAAGAATGATAGATTTTTGTAACAAATACCACATCACCCTTGGCCATTCCACAACCTATTACCCTCAAGGTAATGGACTGGTAGAGTCATCCAACAAAAGCTTGGTCATTATTATTAAAAAGTTACTGGAAGATAACAAGAAGACTTGGAACAAGAAGTCTATTGGAACATCACCGTATCAGTTGGTTTATGGGATGGATGCAGTTTTCCCATCATCCTTGGGAGTGCCAGTCATGAAGATCCTATAGGAATTACATGTGGAACCAAATGATATTTAGAGAAGAATAAATCAGACCATACACCTGCAACAGACCAGAGAAGAAGTATATGTAAAATCACAGGTAATCCAGGAAAAGATCAAGAAAGTATTAGATAAAAAGACCAAACCAGATGATTTTCACATAGGAGACAAAGTCCTTAAGTGGGATTCAAGGAGAGAAGACAAAGGCAAGCATGGAAAATTTGATTTTCTGTGGCAGGGGCCTTATGTCATTTATGGCTACAAAAGCAACAATGCCTTTTTCTTGAGAAACATAGAACAACTGATGAAGTGAAGGGACTAGAAGTCGGCCTAATGTGCCCCAATGCCAGCAACTCCCTAATGGCACACTCAATATCGTCCTTGTAGGCCTTAGGATGTCTATAAGGAGTGGTGATAGGTGCTTGCATCCTAGGCTCCAACTCAATAGTGTGCTTAAATCCTCTGTTAGGTGGCTGCCTTGGTGGTATGTCCCCAAACACTACTGGGTACTTGTCCAAGAGGGCCTGTATTTTTGGGTGTGGCTACTTGGGCTGTCCCCCAACCTCCGATATCCTCAGCTCCACTGCCCATGCTATGTCCCCATGCCTCAAGTCTGCCTCCATCCTGTGCACTGAAATTGTATGTGTAGGATATGAATGCATGCCTCGAAGAACCACAAGCTTACCATCTAGCCTAGTGAACTCCATCTTGAGTTTCCTCCAATCAGTGGTGACCCGACTAAGAGAGTAGAGCCACTCGACACCCATCACCACGTTGGTGTTCGACACATCCACAACAAAGAAATGATATGTAACCAAGTAGTTCCCCATGGTCACTGTCAAAGTGGGGACATATCGGGTGCACTGCATAGTCCTGTCCCCTGACACTAGAACTGAGAACCCCTCGAACTCCTCTGTAGTGATACCCCGCCTTTGAATGATCTGGGCATCAATGAAGTTGTGGGTGGCCCCACTGTCTACCAAAACCGAGACATGCTGTCCCTGCACTGTGCCTCGGATCCTCAATGTAAAAAATTCGGGAATTCCATGCAAAGAAGTGAGGACTTCTCCAGATGGTGCGAAAGGTGTTCCCCCAAGTGGTGGTGGTGGTGGTGGTGGTCCCCTCTTTGCCTGACCCTCGCTGTCTCCCTTGCCAATCTCCAACTCGACATCCTCCTCCTGGTCACTATCCGAGAAGACCTCGATGTAGTGGGCCTTGCCCGTCGTGCACCGGTGGCTTGGTGCCCATGGCTCCCTACAAGTAAAACATAGTTTCCTCCTACGAAGGTCTCTCCTGGTCTCCTCATCTAACTTCCCACGCCCCTAGGCTGCTCGCTGTGGTGGGGTCCTAGTGTCATTCCCCTTTTGTGGGTAGGGAGCTCGAGATGGAATGGGTGCTCTAGTCTTGGGGATTGACCCGTGCGAGTCCCTAGCACAAGTCACAACCTCCTGCAAGGTAGTGGGTCTGCGAGACTTCACCAGTTCACGCAATGGCTCAAGTAACCCCTCTATAAATTTTTACACTCTTCTGGCATCGGACAAGTTTGGCACCATGATTGAAACCCTCAAAAACTCCGATATGTAATGCTCTAGGTGGCCAGTCTTGCTAAGTTGGTTCAACTCCCTGAAGTGAGCCTCTGGGTCCCTCCTATCAAAATGCTCCACCACTCTCCGTGTGAAGTCCTAATAGGAGGTCATGTTGGCATGCCCTAGTGTGGACAAGCCATGAAACCACCAATCATGTGCCTCCCCCTCCAAGTGCAAGGTATCCATTTTTATGGATTCCACATCCGTCATTCGATTAACCTGGAAATAGGTATCCAAATTCTCCACCCAAGCTTGAGCTGTGCACTTGGTAGAGCCATCATATGTGGGGAAGTACATCCTTCCAATAGTACGCTGCAACTCTAAACTCTGTGTGCTCGATCCCCCACAGTACCTGCCCTTCTCATTTTGTTTGAGTTGGCAATAATCTCTTAAGGACAAGGCTGCCTTGAAATCATCCCCCATGGATTGCCACTCCCTGAAATAATCTCCCATGGGCATCTGGTCATCTGACCCACCTTGCTCACTAGGTGCTGATGGTAGAAAAGTAGGCAACGTGGTCCTGGTTGGCCCACTGTAGGTTGGTGGGTGAGTGGCTGGTGAAGGGTGGTCGTACTGTTGTGAGGCCCCTGAAGTCTCTCCAAGTAGGAACTCATGAGGATGCTCTTGTTCATATTCTGCTGCTTGATCTCCTCCAACGTCTCCTTCTGCTCCTTAGCTAAATCATTTAGGGCCTTCAAGAGGCTATCAAATGCTGCTTCCTCCTTACTCTTTGGTTCCCCCATATTTTCTACTACTACTGCCTTCCCATGTGCCTCAGTATCAAGTGTAATCTCCAACCCCTCTCCCTACTCTAGTACCTCTGTCTTCGGTAAGTCACGTTCTTCCTATCCTCCTGGTTCATAGGAAAATTCCCTCACGACTGAGCCAAGATTGGAGCTTTGATACCACTGTAATGTTCCTAATTAGGAAAAATAGTGATATGCAAAGAAAAACAGTACTTGCAACACAAAATTCCAGAACATTTAGTGAACACCCATAAAAACCTCAGAAATGTCAACTCCCTGAGCCATTTTATTAAATAATTGGAGCAAGAGTACAATGGTGTGGAAGGAGTGCACCTGGGCTTGCCTCAATGGCAAGCTTGACAAGACCCAGGTGATAAAATAGAAAGCCCAGATGAAAGAACAAGCTGCTCCAATGATGCCTTGTGCTGCCCCAAAAAACTGCAATGTCTGTTGGAAAGACACTGCTGGAAACTCCACTTCCGTTGCTTAGAAAATTCTATAAAATTCATAAAATTAGCCCCAAGCTCCTCACAAATAACCCACCAAAAATAAAAAAGGTTTGGTTTGGTTTGGTTCTGACCCCTGAAATTCGGCCGCAATTACCATGTCCTCCAATAGCTGGGAAATACGGCTTGCCTGCAAACTCCCTAAAAAATCCCTCTAATCACTCTCAAAACGCTGAGTCTCACTACCCCAAAGTTCTCCTTATTTCTCTCGGCAAAACCCAGCTCCAAAATTCTTCCCACAAACTCCCATGTGTGCCCAAAAAATAGCTTTTGCGTTGGCCCTGGATGCACCAATTCATGTTGCCTTCAATCAACAACCTCTTGCCCCAAAACTCCTCAATTAGGCTGATCTCTCCCTGAAGCTCCTATCCCAAATTTCTCTCGGCAAACACTACCCGAAAGACAGCTGAAATGAGCAAAGCATTATCCCCTCCCGCGTCCTCCTGGAATACGCACTCGCTGAGTGCGTCACTGTGTGTTTATCTGAATTCCTCCAAACTCCTCTCCAAATTGGTACGATCTGACCTCCCTAGGGTAGCACTCGAAATCCCTTGAAGAAAAGGTGATATCTCCGCTTGAAAAACTCGATGTTGAACAATAGTGTGACCCGGCTAAGCAATTCGAGCAACAATAGAAAGTTTGATTGGCAAAGTCCCCAAATGTGGCTGGGCTTCTCTTATTTATAATTTGTGAGTTCCTTTTTCCCACATGGGCCCCTCCAACAAGCTCTTCGACCCACTTTCCTGTTGATTTGGGATAGCATCAGATGTGCTTTAGCCACGAAAATTGGTGGAGAGGCTAAAGCACATGAGATCTCCAAGACCCAAAAATGGTTTGGGTAGAATCTAACCAGTTTGGGAGATATTAAAATAATTAATATTTTTAATGGAGTTCCCTAAATCTAAACTTAGGAAAAATAAAATACTAATGTTAATTAATATAAAACTGGGTTAGAACGGTCCAAAAGTCATGGATCAAACCAAATCTAATCTTAGCCATTGATTAGAGATTTAATCTCGGCCGTTGATGGACCAACGAGAAAAGTATAAGAGGAGGCTTGAGGATCAGTTGGAGAACACATCGAAGAGAGATTAAGAACTCGATTTTCTGGGGTAGGGTTTGCTGAGGAAATTGAGTGAAGTGATCTGTGTTGCAGCTAAGGGGCAATGAATACATTGCAGAGAGGCAGAGTTAGTACCGGGAGGATCAGTGCAGAAGCCAAGAGAGGTTGACGCAGAGCCAGTTAGAGGCCACGTAGAGGCAGCCAGGAGCTGCGCAGAGCCAAAGAAGGCCAATGTGTGAGACGCAGAGGCTCCAGAGGCTAACGCAGAGCCCTGAGAGGCTAACGCTGGCCCAGAGAGGCTGGCGCAGGCCCTAGATGCAGCGCTGGGAGATTTTCGTGGGACAGATTGGAGCTGGAGCGCTGGATAGGGTGACGTAGTCCCTATCAGGGTGACACAGAGCAGCAGAAGCTGTATTGTTGCTGTGGGATCGTTCATCCGGTGATTTAGCTGGAATATCTGTCTTCGACTAAAAGGTACTATTGCCGAGGGTATTCTTTGTCGGGTGAGCCATTTTTGGCACCCTAGTTGTATTTTGAAACTGCATAATAATAAAACCCTCTGAATAGCTGCACCGGATTTCCTGCATTAGGTTTTTCTGGGGACATTAGTCTAGAAACAATGGTGTCACTTGTGTTCTTGTTTACTTTTAGTTGATGATCTGTATATGTTGATATTGTACTTGTATTTATTTTCAGTATTTACATGGTAAATAACTTGTTAAGTAAATGAACAAGTAGGAAGAAATAAATCAGATAGTACAAGAAGAATTTCTAACGGGTTAAACTTAGAAATTCCAACATTTCCTTGGCTATTCGAATTCCTTCCTTGGCAAGTGCATTTTTCCCATGCGTGTGGCCCCCATGCTCCACTAGCAAAACATTTCGGCCTCCCTTTTTTCCTATGTCCTCCTCCAAAAATTCGTGGGTCCCATGGTCACCAAAAATGCCAAAATTGTGGAAATAAACTTAAGATAAATTAATTTAGGAAGGGACATTACACAGTCCTTCAGGTCATGGAAAACCTAGCCATATAACTCATTTCTATTATTGTTTCATAAATGGCAATTTTCAAAATTTTAGGAAGTGGTTAAATACTAAATAGACAAATGAGTGCATACCCTTTGCAAATAGTTGCCACATTATAAACGTTTACTTTTCAACTTATCAAGACATCTTTGGTATGAAATATTATACATTTAGAGTATGTGCAAGCAAACACATATGCATGCAACCAAGCAATGGGGTCTCTGTATCATTGGATAGGTACATTATAACTCTATGTATCTGTACAATACACATGATATTGTATGAACATTTGTGCATGTGTTTCTGTACACATCTTTACAATCTTTGAGATGGTTTTGTGTGGGATACCAACAATACACATGCATACACACATATATATATATATATGCACACACACCCCCACACATATATAGAAACGCATCCATTGTTTTTTCTATTGTTGAGGTGGCTTTGTCTCGGTCACACCTTCCCAGCTCCACTCACATACACACATGTTTTCTTATTTTTTATGTGGTTAGTTTGGTACTCACTTGTAGTTAATAGAGCCATAGTTGTAACCTTTCCCCTAGCCCCTCAAGTACTGCCAACAAACTATAATGTTCAGGGAGTTTCCTAAAAGCTTTTGGGAGTCTCCATATTTCCTTTCTTTCCTGCTTGCCTTCATGTCGAGAATGCACCCATTAACTTGAACATATTGTTGACGAATTAAAAAAGCACGTTAGCATAAAAATATATAACTTGCCTTTTTTCTCAATCTTCTGAAAATGACATTGGGGATTAGCTCTTGGAAATAATGCTTAACAATCTTATTGAGATTGGTTTAATCTACAAGATGATTTTTCACTCTCAAAGTTGGAAGGCATCATTTTTAACTTACAGCAAGGAAACCATTTTTGTGGGTGATTAAATTCGCTGTCTTGCTAATCAGCTTCCAATTGGAGGCAAGAACTAATATGGAAATTGTGGATTGTTTTGTTGTCATCAATCATGATACAAAGATCCTATTTGCAGAGTGTTGTACAAACTAGGAAATAAGAGAGAGAGAAAATGAGAATTTTAAAATTTTCTCCTATCCAGTAGAACGATATTTAAAATGTGGAAATCCTGATTCTTTTTTATAAATGTAATATAATTACAGAATGATAGCTCAATAATGCAGAAGATCCAATTGCCTAATTTGTTTTGTCCGTACTCTTTGAGAAGCGAATTGGGTGAGGTCAATGGAAATTGAGAAAAGCTTCTAGAATTTTTAACTCTATCTGTTAATTGAGATGGAGTATATGTAAAGGTGGAGATCCAAGGATGAAAGACTACATTTGACTAGCTACTTATGGTCCATAGTTGTAGCTATCTATTGACCACTATGTGTCAACGACCCATAGCTGTACACCCCCTTTTTCGCAAAAGGGATAGCGCCTGGTCGACGTGTTCCTGCCATCCAACTATCATCATTAGCCTGAGGATCATCTTATAATGTAAACCCAGTCTGCATGTGTATAATGTAAATGATCTCAACAGATCCGTGTCGTGTATGTAATCACCTAGGTAAACCTACTTTTCTGGTGACAATCTACATGGTGGGAGGTTTTTGTCTCACCGATCCATTCTCGGATGGTCGGCAGAGTTTTCCTTCAGCCTTACCCCAAAGCCGGAATGGATTTTGTCACTGGGATCTTAGGGGAGTCCTAGTGTTCTAGATCGAGTCTATGTAAAAGTGGTTTGGGAATAATCCTAACTAGTTGGTTAGGTTATATTATTACAAATTGCTTGATCTGCTAGACTATATTTCTGTCGCAAAACTGGGTAGTCTTGGAGGGTCTTTTTCAAATGGGTTTTCCCCCTTGAGATGTAAAAAATGTAAAATATCATGATATAAAGTGTTTTGAGGGTTAGAAAAATAATTTATCCCCTCATAGGTCCTAGGTCCTAGGTAAATTTAAATTTTCCAGAGGTAAAATTCATGGATCCTTTAAAAAATTAAATTTTAAGAGGTACAAGGACTAAGGTTAATTGATTATTTTGCTAAATTTTATGCCTTTGGTCCCTAGGGTTAAGTCAAAGTCAAAATTTTGAGGAAATAAATGCAAAATTTTAATTTTTAAATTTATTAATATGCATTTAATTGAAAAATTTGAAATTTCCTCAATATTTAAAATTTCGACGGATGAGATTAAAATAAATTTTGATCCTCATCAACGGTTGAGATCACTTTGACAAGGATCAATCGAACTAGTCATTGGAGGATTTATCTTTAAATAGGAGGTCATTTTGTCAGTCAGGAGCATCCGATTTTTTGATCATGTACTGAGCGAAAAGCTCTCTCTTTTAATCTTTTTATGAGCAAGAAAGAAAGACTTTGGGGTTAAATTTCTGCTGGTGTTACTCTTCATGGAAATGCTGTAAGATGTATTATTTTTGTGCGTAATTTCTTTTTTTCCATTAATAATAGCTTCTGAAGAGCGATTTGAGTACAAGTATCTTGCTCAGTCACTGGGGTTTGAATGATAATTTAAGTTTTGAATATAATAGCAGGTATCTCTATCAGATCTGAATTTTATTATTGTTTTCTCGCTCTATGTTGACGACTGAATCGAGTTTTGCAGGAAAATCCTTGATGATTAGATCATCGGGTGTTTGGGGAAGTTCTCGGTTGAACTAGCCAACTCTCGATCCGTGTTTTCTGAAGAGCCCAGTTTGAATTTGATCCCGGGCTTATCATGAGATATTTTTATGGGTGATGCATGAAGGGTTTTGAGCTTAGTACCTCTAAAATTCAAAAAATTTTAATTTTTCTGTGCTAAATCATTAGATTTGGCTGTTGAGAGCCTCAGATCATCAAATCTGGGAGCAGAGTCGGACTCACACTCCCTAGATCTGATAGATCTGCTATTTATGTACATAGCTTTGTAATTAATTTTAGTTTTATGACTTTGGTTTTCATGGTTTTAGTGTTTTTTGGGTCATTGTGTATATCATTTGGGTGTTTATTTTGTTGTATTGCAGCTGCAGATCTGAAGTTGAAAGCTGTGTAGAGTCCAGATCTAGGCCTTGGAGGGTAAGATTTGGATCTTTGGAGGTCTATCAACATCATTTTTGCAAGGGTTTAAATTTATTTTTAGATCTGGAATTTTTCATGAGGGTTTCAGTCAGAAATTTGAGGCAAAGCGATTTAAAATTTTTAATTAAAGAGGTTCATGTGGAAGTTCTGGGCCACCATTTTGCAGATTGATTGGTTGTTTGATTTTTGGGGTTTACTGTGCAATTTCGATTTTTTTTTTTTACAAAACCCTCGCTGCCTAGCGCTGCCAGCCCTCCATCGTTGTCAGTTCTCCATGATTTTTTGTTGCATACTATCCACAACAAACCCTCGCTGCCATAACCCTGTCTATTCTCCGTCCAACTTCTCACTCTGCCTGCGTATAGCTTCAGCTTGGTAAGTGAACCTTCCACGCTGCCATGGCTCCGTTTCTGCCTCGCTATTAGCTCATCCCACGCAACTCTCCATACCCATTGCTCATACCCTCGCAGTTGGCATATCCTTCACTCTGTGGCATTCTCTGATCTGCTGCCATAGTTCCTTCGAAACCCTTTTAACACAACTCCATTTTTGTTGTTTCTTGCTGCAGCTAACCACAAATCCACAGATCCGCTGCTCTTCATCGCATTTCTATCCTCTGCAACTGCCTAAACCCTCAATTTTTGCCTTCAAGCTGCGCTGCAAACCTTCATCTCCTACTTGCATGCTATCCTTTCCCACCTCCGTCCAGCCTTGTTTGCGTCCCAGCATCCTCCTTCCATAGCCTTCTCCATAGCTGCTCCGTCCAGCTTCATTCCACGCGCAAGCCAAACCCGCGATCTCCTGGCTCCCTGCTCTCCCTTCTCGCAGTCTCTTCTGCCAGACCTGCAGAAACAATACAACAACACACTTTCGACTTTCTCTTTTATGCATACGGGTTAGGGTTACGTTCATTTGTATTTTTATTATATGCGTTGGTTTAGTTTTAGGTTAATAAATAGCTAGGGTGTATATATTTCTTCTAGTTTCATTAAAGTTTTTTAACTTAGGACTTTAATAAATTTTCAATTTAGTTTTTTTTTTTTTAATTTGGTTTCACCTAGTTATTTTTATTTTTTAATTAAAATAAAAAATTCAAATTCGATTTTTTGTTTACATTTAGATTTTATTTTTGTTCTACATTGATAAAAAATAAAATTAAAAAGTTAGAAATCCAAAAAACATTTTAAAAAGGGTCCTAAAATCTAATAAATTTTAAAAAGAGTCTTAAAATCCTAAAAATTTTAAAATTTTCAAAATATAAAAATGAAAAAACTTTTAAAATTCTAAACATTTAAAAAATTCTAAAATTTTAAATTTGTGATTAAGGATTTAAAATAAAATAAATTAAGGGGTTTTTCACTTAAACATTAAAAGTTTTAATGTGGCCTATGGCCCATTAAAAATTTCGATTTTTTTTACCCTGTTAATTTGTTTTATTTCATCAATGTTTATTGCCTAAATTAAAGTCCTTTGGTGTTTTCGATGTTAAATGCTAAATCTTAAATTTTATGATTTTTCTATGGTCAAGGTGCGATAAATGTGTTAAATCATATTGGCTGTTGGAGAAAACTACTTAATTCTAGATTTTGGATCATTAACGATAATTATTTTAAATCTCGAATATCTTGTGTGATGTAGTTTTGGGCATTTATTGATTATTCATGATTGTCACTGTTCGTCACATATTGAAAAATCGTTCTGGATAACTTGTTTTGTTGGTGGTTAATTCAAATATCGAAGGCATTGGTCTATAATTGTTTTTATCTTGTGGTCGTGTCTTGTTTACGCTGGCGTTTAATATATCAATCTGATTTAATCATTTAGATTCATCAAGTTGTCCATCATTAAAATCTCCTAGAGCCTGTGATCCACAGGCTTTCTCATCCATTTACCTTAGAGACTATCCCCTTGACTTGCCTAGGAGAGAGTCTAAACGGAGTGATTAAGGATTAAGAGTGACAGCCCTTACTTTGAGCGTTGTCACGCTGCCTGGACACTTTGTGCGACAACACTATCAATTGTTAGCATTATTTTCCTTGCAATCTTCTCATTTTTCTTGACATATTTTCCTATAGAAATGACTAAAATATCAAATTTCAAGCATTCACTGCACTCATATGAGCAGTGTTACAAATGCCTTTGATTTCTCCTGATATTTTGATTTTCCTGAGTTTACAGGCTGCCAGCTTCTCTGATGTTTTCAGAATTCTTTAAGTTCATTCTTGATGACGTTGTCTGATAATTTCCGATATTTTCCTTGATATTTCAAATAAGTTTCTTTGTGGACTTTAGGTGATATATTCCGTGAAATGATATTTGCAAATGCTTATGAGTGAATGCAGTTTTAAATTTTTGTTTTGGTGAAATATGGTAGCATAAAATTATAAATGCATATGACTGATTATATTTTCACTTCTCAGGTAATAAAAATGAATTTTGCAGCAACTTTGACTTGCGGAAACCTATGGAAAGGTCATTGCTGAATGCCGTAAATGTGGAGTGTGTTAATCTTCAAGCTATTTCTGACCTCTCAGTATTCCATGAACGATGTACCTCATTTCTATCTAAACTTTCCAGGTTTGCCACAGAGATTCCCCAGAATGTGCTTGCAGACTTTTAAATTTACTGCTGCAGTTCCATGCCAGTTTGAAACTTAAATTTGAGGTTAATGGAATTACTTTTTCACTTTAGTTATGTATAGCAAGTTCAAACCTTTGTAACTAAAATTACAAATTGCTCACATCGCATATGGCTTATGCATTTGTTTAGTCTTGGTTTAGTTAATATATGCTATACTACTTATGCACTTTGGAATTCATTCTATCCGTGGTTCAAGGTAAGCCACAACAAAACACGTAATGAAAGACATTCATAAGATAGTACAGGTATCTATACTCTTTCAGCTGATATAACTGATATTGCTAATTGTTAACTGGTCTAAAAATTGTTTGTTTGAACGTGAGTTTGGAAATAGGATGGATAGGCAGATATCCTTTGAGATGAGTAATGAAAGTATAAGGATTCTTTTTATCGCACTTAAGGGTTGATGTTAATTAAACTTGACTTATTGACTCCTTTAGTGGTTATTAATGTCATTTATGTAAGACCCCAATGATCTGTCATTAATGCAGTGGTTAGAAAGTGGCTTTAATGGTCTTGTATAGACATGGTAGTTAGAAGATGGATTTAGTGGTCCTATGTTAATATGGTGGTCTAGGAGTGCATAATTAATGTGGCAGCTAGCCTAAAGCTAGTTGCTTTATGAAGGGGACTTGTAGCCCATTGTAAGATACACCATGGACTCATGTAATCAAAACAATTGTTCAGGGTGGAGTTTTTCCTGTGAGGGTTTTCTCCACTATAGATCCAGTGTTGTGATTTTATGTGATGATGTGCAAATTGTGATGGGGCCTTTGTTCCCTTGTCTCCAACATAGTCATACAATCCTCATCACTTTCATTGACCGATTGATCATTATGCAGTATATTCTCCTGACAATTTATGATGACAACCACTTTTGCTTCTTTTGTACATGTTATCATCTGACCAGTACCTTGCATGAGATATCCATCAATCTGGTTTGAACTTTGAGCTTTGAAGGTGCTGCAAGCACTTTCATGAGGATATTTCTATATTTTAGATACTTTTATTTTTGGAAAAGGATTTTCCATTCTTAGAAAAGCAGGTTGCTAGTTATGGAGGTGGGTATTTTTGAAAAAGCATGTTACTAATTTTAGAGAGGGTGATTGTGCTATTTTTAAAAACTCATTTCTCCTACATCTTTTTATGCTTCATATATTACTTCAGAAACAAATAAGTGCTTCAAGATTCAAGCTGGTTACAACATACAGGCAACAGGGATGCCAGGAAGGTCCTGGCTTACAAAAACTAAAAGGGCAGCATATCAGCCCGGGCCACCACAGCGAGGGATTCAACATTATTATGGAATGCACAGAGGTTAACTCCCAGGTGCAAAGCCAAGTCTTGCTTAAAGCTCCTCAAATCCCTAGAGCAAGGGGTGGGGGATCGTCATTGAATGTAACATCACAATGATGGTTCCACAGAAATCCAATTGCAGCTAGATGAACTGAATTGAAAAGAAATTTGCAGCTTTCCTTGTCCATCCAAGTTTCCCGTTCCATGAAAGCTGAGCTGCAAAAAAGGATTGAAATTCATTTTGAAACCATGCCAAAAAAACTCTGGCATTTCCATTAAACATTCTGAACAATCTCATCCTTACCACATAATGCACATGCTGAATTAGTAATGCCAATTATGTGCAACCTACTGTCAACAGCAAATCCTTGATGAAGTAGTAGCCACGACCAAACTTTGAGTTTAATGGAGGCACGGTCCTTACAAATGGATTGACACCTTAGCCATTGCTCCATCAGATCTTCAAGCTCCGATCTTTTATTTAAGTGGGTACTTAGATCAAAGGAGTGCCTAACCATCTCTTAAAGATCCCTTATCTCATAGATACAAATATGCTTGCCACTACTCAATCTCCAGCGTTTACATATCAGGCCTCCCCCATGCATCTAAATTTTATATAAAAAGCTTTGTGAAATCATATGAAAGGGACCCTTTAAAATAGCCTTGTCAGCACAAGATAACTGTTGAGTGTGGTTAAGAGTTCTGCACATTTGCCATTGTCAGGTATTGTGATTCCACAAGTGCTTCCTAAAAATCCTTTCCTAGCAAACCTTTTACCTACATAATGGTTGATTTTGTAGCTTTGGAAGGTCTTCTGCATAGGCTGGTGTCTTGCATGCAAGGGAAGAAGTCCTCTTTAGGTGGTTGTTCGAGTGGAGCAACTAATATGATCTCCTTCCTATGTTTTAACTTGGTAAAAGTACATTGATTAATTATTTCTTAATGTTGACTTTGGCTAATGTTTTTCTTGTTGAAGAATGTAACTAGTGTCAGTCTTCATAATTGTATTTGAGTCATGATGAAATGTATTTGTCAAAAGAAAGAAAGTAAAATTTATAAAAGAAAATTATTTATTAGCATGGGTTCCATGCTTTATTTATTTTATTTATGGGTCAAAGCCTCCATTGTAGGCTTCTAGGGTTTGTGTCAAGGGTCCTTGTCCATGTCATCATGTAATAGACCCTTCTTGGGCTTTGTCTATCAAGAAAGAAAATTTATTTTGATGTAAAATAAGTCAAATAGGCCTCCTCCACCAAGCCGACCTCATGAAGGACAAGTCGGCCTCAAAAGGAGCCAAAAATCACTATATATTGGCAGCTACTCGTCCTCATTTGGATCACTATGTCCTCAACTTTCTTTGCTAGCTCGGAGATGAAGCATGGCCCTGACACATTCTTCAATAGTTCTATTCTTCCTTTAAGCCGAGCCATTCAGTTCAAGATTACAAGGAAGAATAAGCTTCCTCTTCATCCCTACTTCCTTGCAGAAAGCTATCAGTTCTTTTGAGGTGTATTCTCCACCATTGTCTAACCTCAGAGTCTTAATCTTTCTCTCGATTAGGTTCTCCACTTCATTCTTCAATTCCTGAAACTTCTCGAATACCTCGTCCTTGTTCTTGAGGAGGTATAACCAAGTCTTCCTTGAGAAATCATCAATGAAGGTTACATAATACCAGTGTTTTAAGAAATGGCCGAGTCAACATTGACTCGGCCGAGTTGGTCCGTTTCGTTAGCCTGGGCATCAAAACGGTCAGCAACCCGGTTCGGACGGCCGGTTCGGACGGCCGAGTCAGCAATGACTCGGCCAAGTCATTGAATGACTCGGCCGAGTCATTGTTGACTCGGCCGAAACGGACCGAGTTCGATATGAAACGGCTGAGTTGCATGACAAAAGACGAGGAGGACATAAAAGATTTATGTTTGGGCAATTTCAGTGATTAATTCATCATTGTAACTCAGACCATTGACTATAGGAGCTCGGAATTATAAACAAACATCTCTGGTGACTGTAGAGCTCGGGCTACAACACAAAAACCTGTGGAAGAGGTCCATTACAGCGTGGATCTATGTATGAACAGTCACAGCTCAGACCTTGAGTGACAGTTATCTGTAGGAGGATAAACCTCACTCGGACCTGAGGAAGGACAGTGTTCTAGGCAGTGACTCGGATTAGTGGACCAGTCACAAGAGGCTCGGACTTGTGACAAGTATAAGGACACTCATCTATTAACACTAATTGGAGGCTCAGTCTTAGGGCTCGGAATAACCTCAAAATAGTCCTGTAGTGACACTTCTCTCGACCCTATGACAGCTTAAAGGAGGGATTGGACCAATGGACAGTCACTCAGACTTATACCCTCTGAATATTAGTCAGTGAAGAGATTACAACAGTGACATTTGTGAGGCTCAATGCACAGACCTATGGAGGACTTTGCAATTATACCTTGGACCTTTGTTGAAAATTTGAGGACGGATTTGGTTAGCACAGTTGGAGCAAATTTCAAGTTAGCTTTTGGGCATCTATTGAAGTCTACAGTGACAAACTTGTGAAGTAAAGATCTAAAGCTTACAAATCTTGGGAACAATCTATGGTTTGAAATTTGGTGTTTGGAAGCTCCTTGTGACTACCTCCTTGGGCTTGGAACATTTGAAGAATGCAGACGTAAATTGAAGAAGTGTTATTGAAGATTGTCTTCCATCTATATAAAAAAAAAAAACTAAATATTTAATGTATTTTTTACAACGACTGAGTCATTGAAAACGAGCCGGCCGAGTCATTACCGTTTCGGAGTCGGAGTCAGAGTCATTGCTCGGCCGAGTCAGAGTCGGAGTCGGAGTTTTAAAACTATGCATAATACTGATGCCCATCAAGAGACTTAACCGGCATAGGTCCACATACATCTGAGTGTATGAGATCTAAAACTTCCTTAGATCTGGTATCAATGATCACTTCTTGCAAATGGCTTCTTTACGTTCTTACCTAGAGTACACCCCTTACAAGTCCCTTCATGTTCTTCCTTCAATTTGGGGATGCCATTGACCATTTGACTTATAGATGGAAAAATCTTATAATAAAGGTGTCCATACCTTCTATGCCATAGTTCGGAAGGACTCACATCCAAGTGGATTAGGGATTGAGATAGAGGTGTAAAGAGTCTATATGATGTCCCCTCACGAATCCAAATCACCCTAGCTTCATCAATCCTAGAGCCCTTACCCCAAACCAAACCTTGCCATCAACAGAAGCAATTCTATCGCCCCTATACTCTAGACAAGAAATAGAAAGTAAGTTTTTCTTCAAACCTGGAATGTATAGAATATTGTTGAGGTGAATGCTTTCACCAGACTCTAGCTCCAACGAAGTATATCCAATGCCTTCCACTAGATAGCTCTTGTTGTCTCCAAGTTCGATTGTGTGAGAGGAATTTCCTTTTGACAAGGTCAGAAGTTCACTGCATTCACCTGTCATATGTCTGGAGGCACCACTGTCAATAACCCATACATTCTCGTTCTTGAAAGTGCCGGATAAAGTAGAGAACGAGCTTCCATCTATCACTTTCTTTGCTACCATGGAGAGGATTTTTGCTGAAAATTCGGTAGCTCAGGGATGAATTTCAAAAAATAGAAAGTCTCAAGTATGGCTTTCCGAAAATAGTAAATCACCCTGCATCAATTGGTAATCAAGTATTGTTGATGGAAAATCCCTTCTGATCATCAATCAATCCCATTAATTCAATTATGACTTAATCATCTATATTATTATTAAAAAGAAATTCAAGTCTCTCAATCATGACTCTCAATAATGTTCTCTTACACTCATTATTGGTGTGGCATATTCCTCTTACACTCTCATTAATGCTCTTACACTCTCTTACTCCCCTTAAAAGACTCATCATAAAATATTCCTCTTACACATTTCATAAAAGATTCCTTCGGCGCATGTCATAAAAGATTCCTCTTAAAAGGCATGACATGCAATATTTCTCTTACACATTCATTAAAGGCATGTCATAAAAGATTCTTCTCAGCCTCTCATCTTAGGCATGTGTTGCCTCTGCACAATAGAATTCGAATTGTCTCTCCTTAATGGCATGAGTTACTCTTCCCTAAATGGAAAATGTAACTCCTCCTTTATGTCAATAATTCATTGCTCCACCTATATATATGTGTCACATATCATCTCACTTCAGTTGTGTGTTGTGAATTCGAACTTGAGAGAGAGTTGGAGAGACTTGAAGGAGATTGTGTGAGAGAGAGACTTGGAGAGTAAGAGCAAAACTTGGTGAGCCAAGGTTGATTATGTGTTTTCTTTACTTACTGCTACTAGTGGTCTTCATGCTACAACTTATTCAAATTTGGGTGAACTTTCTCATTCCCTTGATCTCTCATTGTACTTTGTATCTCAACTGAACTATTGATCTCTAATAGAAGAAGAATCTGGTTGGGTTTTCCCCTTGTGGGTTTTGCCCTGGTCAATGGACCTAAATTCTTTGTGTCTCATTGTGTTCTTGGCTGTCTTCTATTGTGCATATGGTTTATGTTCTATCTACAATTGCTTAACTAATATTGCAGCATAAAGAAGTTTTGTGATAAGTGATTGTTACAACATAGAACATCAAAATTTCAACAATCTTCAATACGCAATCATCAATGGATGTAGTGAGATTTCCAAGAAACTTGAAACCCTTCTCCATAATCCTTGCTATAATGCCAATTGGAATATGATCTTCAGTCTCCCTCTTGAACCTTAGCTCTGATACCATGTTGGAAAATAAAAAAGCTTAGGGTTTATATAGATTTTCCTTAACTTGATAACTACTTGTGATGTGTGTTGGCCTTTTATTACTTTATTAGATCTTGTTCATCAAGCAATTACCAAAACAATGAAGATCATAGCAAGACAAAGTACACACAATATAGGCTCCAAGCCAGGGCAAAACTCGGAAAAACGCTCCTCTTGTTATAGAATCTACTTTACAAAGAGACTTCCAAGACTCAAAGACCAGGGTACAAAGTTCTCCCAAACACCAAGTCAACCCCCTGCAAAGTCTTCTTCAAGGCAACTTCCAAACTTTGACCTACTGCAACTTCACCCCAAAAATTCTATTGCTCCTTAGAATTTCAGCCCTGCAATTTCGGCCTCCTACAACTATAGCTTCACAAAAACCCTAACTTTGCACATGTGGACAGAGAGAGAGAGATTTAGCGCAAGAAACTTCACTTTCTTCCTTCCTTTTCTTGCCCTTCTTACTTTTTTTCTCCTTTGCTATTGCTGATCGAACTTGACTTGCATGAGTGTCTCAAATGAGGTCGAGCTCCTTGTATTTATAGCCTCCTTGAGGGGTCGAATAGCCCTCCCTTTAGGCCGACTTATCCTTTTCTTGGGGCCGACTTGGTCTTGGAGAAATACATGGCTTTCTCTTGACAAAATAAATATTTTTCTTTGTTACAATAAGTTTAAATGGGACTATGACACATGACAAATATTATTCTTTATCCTAGAAAGACCTAGAAGAGCTAAAAGCACGGAGAACATGCTTTTGACTCAAACTTGAGTAGGAAACCCACACCCCAAAATAAAAATATAATTTCTTCTTTTTTCTTTATAAAGAATGTACAATGTCATGATTACAAAATAGGTCATTATAAAGATCTAATCTATTTACAATTTCCAACATGCACAAGAGGCAAGCTGCTTAATTTATAAGAGAATGGAGAAGATCACAAGAATGGGTGAAGATCCCAATGAGAGAAAATGAGTTACGAGTGTGCAATCAACTGCCAAAAGAGGGCTGTGTAGAGCCTCCAGGTGGGTTGCATATGCTTCAAGAGAGAGGACAAGTTGCAAGTGGGCTGCCAAGTGTGCAATGTACATCTCTCAAGGGGGCAGTGTACAACCCAAGAGGGAGCTGCGTATCTCCTTGAAGGGGCAGCATAGCACATGGAAAAGGAATGTGTAGCCAAGTGGAGGGGAACTTGTACCAAAGTGGGAGTGAACTCCCACCTATTTGCCACCTTAACTCAGCCTTCCTCAAGACTTAACTCGGCCTGATTTAATGAAGCTACTCAGCCCTCTAATGAAGGAGACAACTTACCCTCAAACTAGGTGAACTCGGCCTCCACTTGTGAGTTAACTCAACCCTCATTTGGCCTTTTGACTCAAACTCTCCAACTCGGCCTCAAACTGTCTCTTTTTGCTTAGTCACTCCACTTCAAGTGATTGGGACCCTCAGTTGACTAGAAACATGTTTTTAATATGTTCCCAGTTATCTAATTTCCTGATATTTCTTGTCTTTTTCTCGCCTTTATGAGAAAGTGATTTTTTCTTGAGGGACAAATAATATTTTTCACCCCAAAGTGAGTACTAGGATATCGTTGGTATTTTGAGCATGAAAATTGAGTATTCACATGCCATACAAGTCTTCCTAGTGCCACTTTTTTTTTTATTACATAAAAAATTACTTAAAAATTCTCGTTCTGCAGGAAATTTTTAATTATTAAATTTTTTTACTAGAACCTAATGCAATTCTGTGAGACTCAAGACAATGCCTAGCATGGTAATAATAAATATACATTGACCCTAGACTTAGAAAACACACTTAAGACCCAGTTATTATTAAGACACACTCCAACTTTGGAGGATATGAGTGAAAAACTCAATTAATTATTTATCGCTAAAATGCAGAAATAATTAATTAAGTGAAAAATATACTCTGGAGCACTTCCTTAGTAACCAGGTCCCAAGGGTCTAAGTCTTTTACATAAGTTTATTATGCTAACGACATTTTTGGGGGTACGGAATTTGTATGAAGAAAGAAGATAGAAGGAGATAGAAGAATAGAGAGAAGAAGGGGAAAAAATTGCCCTGCTGGACTTCTGAATTTTAAAAACTTGACTGGCGCCTTGTCCATTTGGCAATGGAGTCCTCCTTATTCTGCTTAGTACAACTGAGAAGGTAACAGTTCCTACTAGCTCTAACAATTCCATTCTCTCTTTGTGTTCGTTAGAGACTGTCTTCTGTGCTGATATTCAGCGCTCTAAATTCTTCTTCATAGATGTAAGAAAATAATTTTGTCCATCTTCCATGCCTCCTTTTTGGTTATATCCTTTAATTCTGTTCTTTACTTGTCCTTACTGTAGCTCTTACTCTGCTAAAGTGTGCATACCAATAAAACTGTTACATTTCTGTTACATGTCTGTAGCATTTTCTTTCAAATGCTGGTAATTATGCACTTCATCAGTTTTATCAAGGTTACTACTCTCTTTCTTCTCAAGTTCTGAAGAATGCTAAAGAACTTCTCCAAGATCTGAGCCATCAAAATTATTCCCTTCTAAATTAGCCATCCAATGACTTCACTCATACCTAATTTGAGCTTCTAGCCTGGAAGTTATGGTTATATGCAGTCCTTTCTCCTCAGTGACATTTTGCCAAATGTATGTCCTGCAAGCTGCATCTCTACTCAATTTGCCATGGAGCAGAACTCTACAATCCAGAAATTACACCAATCGTGTCTCTCTTTGCTTTATTATTAATCCAATTTTAGAATTTTAGCCATCATTCAAACAATTTCCACCTTAAGAATACTTCCACAATTACTCTCCATAAGGTATTTCGTCAACCACTTGACAGGAAAACTACAATTTCTTAGTATACTTCTGACTTCTGGCCCGTACAGTGTCTTATGGAGGAGGTTACTTTTGTGAATATGTAGAGGGAGATGAACTTGAATGTGTATGAATGGGAGTTTGTGCCATTCTTGCATCCCTGCACAAGTCACCTCTGCTTCCATTGGCAGGTAGCAGCTGGGTTCTGTTAGACTGTCCATCTGTTACTTGCATTGGTTGTGCATCTACCTCAAATTCCAGGACTTCCCTTCAACTATTACTTGCATTGATTGTGCCCTAAGTTGCACAAAGCGCTGAAACGTTTCTGAGTTTCCGAAACGCATACGTTTAGAAACGCTGCCTCCCAAAAATGGAAACGTCAGCCGAAACGTCGACTGAAACATCATATGTGTTAAGTGTTTATATATATAAAAAGAAATTTATGAATAAGTGAAAAACATATTGTCTTGAAAGAAGAAAGGGAATAAGACCCATAGATGACAATTTAGAAGGAAAACCAAGTCTATATTAACTCTCATAGATGATTACATGATGGTCAAGTTTCAGTTGAGTTTCAGCTGAGTTTTCGTGTTTCAGGTACGGGTACGTCCCGAAACGTCGGGTTCCTTGAAGTTTTGTGCAACATAGATTGTGTCTCTACCTCGAGTTCCAGGACTGTCCTTCACCTATTACATGCATTGATTATGCCTCTACCTCGAGTTCCAGCAAAGCCCTCTAGGCAGACTTTTCTGCCAAAGAAGGTTTAGTTTGATTCATGACGTGGATTAATTTCATTTCATGAGCAGAGGTTCCTTCCCCCCTTGGTTGTCAATCCCCTCCACCACAGAACTTCCAAAGACCTAATGATGTAACAATTTGTAAAATTTACTTGTGTTGTTGATAAAATATTCACATTCACCTCCATCTGATTTCACCTTCTGCTCCTAACTTTTCCATATTTTTATGTTGAATGTTGCTGTCTTAGTTTATTGGCATGACATAGGTTAATTTCATTTACAAGAATAACTAGATAGTAATTTTAAGTTCAAACTTCGGAATGAAAAGATCAGAGAGTAACAAGACATCAGAGAGTAAAAGGACAGTAGAAAAAAGGTAATACTATAATGCTACATAAAACTAAAATATAATATTACATATTATATAATAGATGTAGACATGCATATAAATGAGATTTTGAAAATCCAAAAGTCGTTATTGATTAAGTTTAACTAATTTTGTTTTTCAATTTTCAATTTGATACCCATTTAAAGGATCTAAAGGCCCAGCAGGTCTCATAGGATGTTATTAAACATATTTGATGTATAATATATTTAGACATGAACATAATGTACTAGATTTGTCAAATTCCAAAATTCATAGGTATGTATTTGGCATGGAGATTTGATTTATGAATTTCTAGCCTTATCATCCACATTAACAAGTGGAACTATTCTTCTTTTTGATGCATCTTTGTGAAGATATTTTAACTAGTTCTACTTCTACAAGGATGAAACAAAAACAGATTCAAGGATAGACTAATTTTGACTTTGATCAAGAGTGGAAGCCACTGATGCTTCAGAATGTTGAAGTTTTTTGCTAACTACACATTTTAATCTTTCAAACTTTTACTAATTACATGTGGAGCTAAATAGAATGCTATAACAATTTAGTGGATCTCTCTCAAAAGCTTATCTTATATTCCCCTCTAGCTCATCATACTCTTTTGAGATTGATAATACTGATACTAATTCAAGACCCATCAATTGCTTTTCTCCATTGTTATAACCTCTCATGATGCCCTACTATAGTTGTCTGTTCATCTTTTCTCAATTATATAGCATCAATAGAAATGAATTTTGCTGGAAGATATTTAAAATTATGTTCAAGTTTTGGAAGGAAAATCCTATAATTCTAACCTTTAATTTTAAATTAATACATTTTTTTCAAAATATATCTGCAGAGCTCAAGGAGGAATTTCACAGATGGGCCGAATAGCTATACAATCACTTTGTGCACCACAGTGTAGGCACTCCAATTTGGTAAGTGGAAGTCACCATTCACTTGGACCTACATAAAACTCTAGATACATGTTACGTAAGACATCAAATGGCTTTATTAAATTGTATTTGGTTCATTTGCAAATTGTTGTTTACGTTAGTAGGAATTTCATCTTTGTTGAAGAATCTAGGGCAGTTAGAATTGATGAGATTCTTCTAGCATGGTAACTACTTGTGAGGTATTTTAATTTTTCTTCTTAGCACAATCTTCACTTGTTCTTATTAGAGTGTGTCTTCTTATATTCATCAAATAGTTACCAAAAACAAAGAGACAAGAACACAAGATGTTGGCTTTTTTCCAGGGCCAAAACCTCTCCTTCTTGGAGAGGAAAACCCACACAAAATTCTTCTTATAGAATGCTAGAAGTTGGAGAGAGAGTCCGGAGATCAGGAGGATCCATCTTCCAAACATCAGCTGATCAAATAGAAAGAGGGAAAGCAGTTCCAAGTTGTGGGGGTGCAATACTATGTAGGCTGACGCAGTGACTGTGCAAATGCAACAAAGAGCAGCTCAACTTGAGCCGAGGTCAGTGTCGGATCGCCTGTGGGAGTGAGATCTTTCTCTTACTAGATTTATTGCCAGTGATTTCTTTGTATGGATTGCTAGATTTGAGCATCCATAGTCTTGTACTCAGATTTACCACTGCATAATCTTAAAACCCTCTGCTACTGCACCGATTTTCCCGAGTTGGGTTTTTCCGGGGACTTAGTCCAAAAATAATTATGTATTTGTGTATGTGTATTTTTCCAACATTATTTTTCTTCACAGTATTTTATTTGTGAAGGCTGCAATGTATTAGTTTCAGTATAGAAAGTAAAGTTGAGGCCGAACTTACCTTTCTTAAGGATATCACTCGTGATGACTCTCCTTTCGAGAACCTTGAGGAAGGTGATCCCATGAGCTCCTTGAAAGATGACATTGGAGACTATTTACACATTGAAAAGGAGAAATGGGAAATTGTTGGGTCTCAATTTGATTGTGCTCCCATTTATGATACCGATAAAGATGATGAGGTTGAGAGAAGTTTTCCCTTTCTCCCAGGAATTACTTGCGATGACATATCCATCGATACCCCTGGGAAGGAGAATTATTATTTTCCCTTACATGAAGAAAGACAATTGGAAATAATCGATTCTCCTTTTAAGGGAAATCCGACCATTGATGCTTATAATGAGGAAAGCAATAAGGCTCCTACCTACCTTCCTTATGATTCTGGGAGTATATTCAAATCACTTGAGCCTCTGGAGTTGGATCTTCATGGTCCAGTTGAAATTTCACCTTCCCCTTTTTCCATTGTTCATCATCTTGAGTCTTCATCAAGTAATTCCCTCACCCCTTGTCATATGATCTCAAGTGAGCCCTTCCCCCTTTCGAGTATAGTGTCGGGGAAGAGCCCCTCATTGATTATACTTTACCTTCTTGGATCCACCCTCAGGGTTTTGATCACTCCATGACCTCCCCTCTCAATGTGACCATCACATTGAGCAACCTATTTGTTGCACTCCTTTCTCTCACCCTTCACTCTCCTTTCATCACAACCTTGTGACATCCTCGAAGCATGATATTATAAGCAATGATTGTGATAAAGAGTTCTTGAGAGTGATCTTTCATTTTGTCATTGTGTACTTAGAGGGAAAGCCGCGCACTTCTAGATTGACCTATCCCCCTACTCGTAGGGCTTCCTTTTACATCAAATGGAGATCATGTTTTCCCACCTTCCACCTACTTCACCCTCCATGTGATTATGTCTGCGTTCACTTTGAGTTTTGTTTCATGAGTAATCATATTGACAAGCATGTGTATAGTGATATCATGATATGTTGGTTGCACTGGCTTTATGATTACACTTAGTATTGCCCTTACTATATGGATGTTAGGATAGGATGCATTGCATGCAGATTTTTGCATTAAAACTAATGTCATATGATATTTCTCATGATAGATTAGCTACACTTAGATTTAAAAACTGCATTTGAAAGTTTATTTCTATGAGTCGATTTTATGGGTCTAATCCAAGAATGTGTGATCATGAGATGTCGCAAAAGCATGCTACCCTGTGCTTTTTTTTCTTTCTATTATATGTGTAGGTAACAGGTCTACGGTAATTGAGAGTGTTGGAGTTCTCGTGACCTCCCGTTTGAGTAACTTCGTCCACTTCTTCGAGAGATCATGTCCCAGTTGGAGCTAGATGTTACCCACCATTTTGTGGGTGATATTCCTAGGAGAATTTTTTTCTCCAAGATTGTCCTCAATCGGTAGCTAGCAACCCCTTGCAACCACCAACTAGCTTGTTGTGCCATTCACGGCCACTTGAACCAGCCATGTGGTCCCTCACCCATTTGTTATGATCGTATGTTTGAAGGTGGGCCTCCTGAACCTAAAGGTATGCCTTGCCATTTGGTAATGGGAAACTCTGATTTTGGTTGCATAGTCCCGCTCCCTTATGCACATATATTACTCCACTTCCATTTATTATAACCCCATTCATCATTTCTCCCACCTGGGTCCACATTCCTCCACTGGGTCCAGATAGGGTTAGCCTTCCCCTTCCCTTTGCCCATGCCTTGGGTCGGGCTTGGAATAATGCCTTGAAGGTTGATGCAACTGAAAAGAAAAGTAAAAGCATAATTGGCCACATTCAACATGAAAATGTACCAAAATGCAAAAAAAGATGGTCAGGACAAACACATTTAGCACTTGGGCAAAAGCCAATACATGAGCTTTATCCCATCATCATGGCCATCACCCTGGTTCCTTGTAATATTCCTAATGGAATTATACAATGATAAACAAAGCAAACATAACCAAAAACACATAGAAAAATACTCAAGCATCAAAGCACCATTTTAAAGCCAAAACTGCACTGTTGAACCATTTTATTAATAAATAAGAGGGTACAATGAGGTGCTGGAAAAAGTGCACCTGGGCTTTCTCAAGGCAAGCTAGCTAAGCCCAAATGAATGATAAGAAGTCCCCCTCAAATATGCAACTGCTCTATCTCCTAGCTCTGCGCTAAGCAACCTAGAAATACACTACTGGGTGAATGGATTCGCTGCTAGGGCCCTCTACGGTGCTCAGAAAATTATGGGAAATTAATCCCGACCTCTCCACCAATAACCCACAAAAACCCATGAAGGAATTGGCCAATGCTTGGCTTCGGAAATTCGGCCCTATTTCCCCTTGGTCCTCTAGCTGCTGGCTGAATTGGGATCCCTATTTGACCCCTCAAATCTGCCCAAAAAATTCTAGGAATATGGGATTGTGATCCTTGCCCAAAACCCAGAAAGTGTTTCCCTTGGTTCCAACCTTCAAAGATTGACCCTTCACAGCTTGGCCCTCCTCCAATTTCAAATTCTGTTGCTATGACTAAACCTGTCAATCTCTGCTCTCCCAACTCCAACAATCCTCCTCAAATGCCCCCCGAAATGATCTCCTAGCACCCTAGTTCCAAACTCCCCCTGATAGTGCTACCTCAAAGAGTCTCACTCCAATGACTGCACAGTCATGGAGGAGGTGACACAGTGCTGCGTGTGATGAAATGAGAGCTGCATGTAGGATGGTCCTCTCGTCTATAGCTTCCCTCTATACTCCTGAAAATCGACCCTCTTGCTAGTAGTGCGAAAAGGCAAGGTGAAACTCCCTCCTTGGGTTGGCACTTGAAGTCCATCGGAGCAAGGGTTGAGATCTTTGCTCGGAGACACTTGTGCACTAAACAACATTGCAGGCTTGGCTTCAGCTCAAACGTTCTATGTGAAAGACACAATTTTTGAATAGATGAATGAATAACCAAAATGAGTGCCTCTTGCTCTATTAAAAGAGCCTCCAAGATGCCCATGTGGGCCTAGCTCGACTTTTCCCCACCAACTTCGCTCCAATGAGACTGTGTTGACCATGTGGGCCGCATTTTTCTATGAGTGGCCCCCACGTACCTCATTTTTCTCCTCCATCCTCTAATGTTTGGGCTCACATTTGATCAAAAATACATGTGGGGCCTCTAAACCCACACTTCCTAAGTGCTAATGTGAATTAATTCAAAACTGGCCAAAAATTGATATTTCCCTTAGCAATGTTGCTAAGTGGGAATATCACTGTCCTCCCTGCCAAAATTGCTTGTTCTCAAACAATGCCTAAATAAGCATCCTCTCTAGCTGCTGCTCTCCACTGTCACTGCAAAATGTGCCAAGGTCCCAAATGTGCCATTGATTCGTCCTTGACCTTTGCACTGTCCTGACATGAAAGAGTCCTTCAATACCAGGATCCCAATCCATCCTGTCCCACCTGAAGGTCCCCTCACCCCACTCACTATCCTGTCCAATATAAATACCAGAAGTCCCCCACATCATCGGTGACTCGCTAAAGCCTTGTTGTTGTGGCTACAACCACCCTCCAAAATTTTGCCTTAGCTTCGTTTTGGAGCCTCCCTAACAACTTTTCGCAGCAATTTGTATTGCTTCGTCAAGTTCACAAGCTTCAGTGTTTTGCTTACACAAAGGCAGTTTGTCGATCACAGCTTGATCCATTCCCCTTACAGGTTGTCCACCCGGACTTAGTCCAACTGTAGGTTGAGCAGCTTCCCCAAGAAAATTGCACATTTCTGGAGCGCAACCAACCTTCCCTCCATAAATTGTGCAATCCTGTCGGGTAGCCTGTTGGGCTCCAGAATTGCGCAATCTTGCCAGTCAACACTCCCAGTAGGAATTGCGCAATTTTCCCTAGCAGGGCTGCTCAGCCCAGAATTTGCGCAAATCTGGGCAGCAGTTAGCTGCTTTGCTCAGAAATTGCACAAATCTCTTGGGCAGCCAATCCAATTCCCAACCAGAAATGCGCATTTTCTCCAAGCAGTGGAACAACCTCTTGCATGTGCAGTTGAGTTGACTGGTTCCCTCTGAGACCGAGTAAAACTGACTTGCATGCATGGGCTGCTTCTCCCAAGGCAGCATGCAAAGGCATCCCTTGTTTCAGGGATCTATTTTTAGCAGTTGGAGGTTACATGCAAGGATCAGTTCAGAAACCTCCCACCAAGTGTCGCTTTCCCTAGATTTGTGGCATGCGCGTCACAACCTCGATGTTATCAAAACTCATCAACTGAACGCTGTAGAGCTCATCACTCACATCAACCTTGCAGCTCTAACATCCCACATCACTTCTAGGAGCTGTCGGCACATTCAACTCAACTGTTTTGGGGTAACCCTGCTTTCCATGACTTGTGTTGCATTTCTATCGCTTTTTATGTTTTCACTTGTATGAGTACTGTTTGCTTGTCTTCTTTGAACGCTTGCTGTCATTTACATGTATATTAGCTTGTCCTAGCACTGTCTCAGTGTTCGTTGCTAGCTCACTACTATCGCATGCATGAAATCATTTTTCACGAATGGTCGCCGATTCGGCGACTCGCTTCACACACATGCATGCTGATCTGTTTACTGAATCTTTCATTTATGTTTGCATGCACTGTCAACCACTTCTACTTTCACTAAGTGTCGCCATGCATCCACTGTCATTTTGCTTTCAGTTGCCCATTGGCGAGTCAAACTAACCTTGGTCCAGACTCTGCTTTCACTGAGACAACATTGCGCAATCTAGGGAGGGAAGGCTCTGTCTTCCTCTCCAGAAATGCATATTTCTGCCCAGGCACTGTCCTCCAGGATTGTTTTGCGCATTTATGAGGGACAATGACTGTTGGCCTAGAAAATTGTGCAACACAGTCATTGAGTCTGCAGCCATTGACAGCTGAGATTGCGCATTGCCCAATTCCAACAGTTAGCAGTTGGACTGGACTGTGCATTACGCAGTTCCAACTGTTAGCCAATCTCCCAATAGCCTAGATTGTGCCTTTCGCAGTCTTGGCAGTCAGTCTCTCGACCTCCCGGCCAAAATTGCGCAACCTTCATGATCAGTCACACAAGTATGTTGAAAGTCAGTTCTCAAGCTCATTTTGGTTTTCGACTGACAGATTGCTTGCCATGAGTGTTGCCATGTCTCTAGGTATTGCAGGTGTTCATCTACCTCTCAGCGGTGTAGGTACATTGGTTTCTAAGAGGGTAGAGTCGAAGACACCGTTCAGAGCACACTTGGAGATGCAGTTGATCAAATGTCTATGAGCTTGCCTACTCACGAAGATATCAAGTTGTTGGTAGACAAGAACATCAAGATATCACAGCGAGCAACATCATGAACAACAGCTGAAGGCAACATACCGAACACAACGAATGTAACGAACACAACGAATGCAGTGAACACAACGAATGCAAGAGGAAGGTTGTTGACAACACAGAGGCAGAACAAAGTTGTAAGATCAAGTAGATCCACTGATGATGAAAGCAACTTTGGAGACTCAGGCTATGAGGTGACGATGCGACATGAGGATCGCGCGAAGATAGAGAATGGAACAAAGAAGGAGTTGCATATGCTGAAGCAACAACTCAAGGAAGAACATGAAGTTGTACAAACAAACGAATGAGTTGTAGCAGGAATAGGAACAACAGTGGGCGCAACATGCACTCACGGATGAAATTGCACTCGTACAAGCTATAGATCCATCCCAACAGCTGACACAGAGTAGACATGGTGAGCAATGTTGTTGATCGCATGCAAGGGATTCAACAACATGCATGTCATTGTGCGCACGCATGCGATCCAACCCATTTAGCACACTCACCAAGGCAAAGACAAGAAGCAAGTCCAACTAGAGTTGAACATATACTTCGGCAAGTTGATGCGCATGACCACCAACACACACTTGAAGATCAACACGGACACTATGCATCAGTGTGTTGCCGGTTCAGCCGTACCCAAGAACACCGTGCGCATGCTAGCAGACGAGTTGGATGAAGGAGTCGAACCAATGCACCAGTTGCAACGAAGGCAAGAGTTCGCTTCAGCAAGATGTCACCATGGGGTGCATGCACACCATCATGGACGACCAAGCTTGGCATCATCCCACTTCCTTCACCATCACAAGCATGTCAAAGAGTTGTTTTCATCACAACGGACTGAGTGTCAGTGATGTCTTGCATGGCTTGCTCAAGCCATTTTGTATCACATGGGAACATGTGCATTGTAATGTAACGTCATGTCAAGTGTAAGTCAAGATTCGATAGTTGGATGTAACAGTCATAGAGTAGACAAAGAGTCATGAGGGTAGATGAACAGTCACAAAGGGAAATGTCAAGGGTCACCCCACCTTTTGCTATAAATAGAACCTCATAACTCATTGTAGAGGCTTTTGGTCAGCCAAGCTTCTGATAAGACTATCATGGAGAGAGCTTGGACAGTATTGTAACGTGCCTTGGCTTCTCCACTGCACGAAGCTAGTACATCTCTTTGGAGGAGCAGGCGGATGTGGCTGTAATGTTCCACTGTTGGGGCTAGTGGGTTTACATGGATATATTGTATGATTGGAACTTACACTTCTTTATATAATAAGAGCTAGCACGTTTTCATGCATATGTTGTTATTGTAGTTGGACTGTTCCGGTTGCTTTAGCGATGTATGTTGTTTAACTTACGTAGCTGTGTATGAACTGTTTTGTATGTAATTATATGAATCTTGTTGCAGATGTGCTATTGGTTTAACCATCACTTTGGATTGCCGGCTAAGTTGCTTTCCAGCTTGTGATGCATCTTCGCTCTTGTGTTCCCTTCCCAGTTGAGTACTGTTACAGGTTGCCGAGGGGCGCACTCATCTCAACCCACCCGTGTTAGAACCTCTCATGCAACTTCCTTGACTCACTGCAACGATCACACTCTTGCTACTGACAGAGTTATCTTACTTGCCTCTGTGCGACATCGTGGTCAAGGCATTGCTTTACGACCCATTGCTGGGACTCCTACACCAAACGATCTGAGGTCTAATTGGGACTTCTTACCGGGGAGATCCGCTTTACATGTTGGTGAGTCCAACACCATCAACAAGCCCAAAGGAAAATTTGAGTGATGTCCCCCTGTAGCAGACAACTCATCCCTAATGGTCGCTGATTTATCTAGTGCTGTGATGCCTGGGTCCCATGCTAGCCTTAGAAGGGTGCCACCATGTTGTCGCTACACCACTTTGGCTCTAACAGACTGCCCATTGTGCATACACTGTATTCTCCTCTCTCGGAACCCCATGGTGGAATACTGACAGAGGCAAGACACATCCTGCCTAGACATATCCATGATGCGAAAGCCTACCCATCCAAGTCTAACTCCAAACCTGTGCAGCAACAAAGAAAGCTTGCCTCGCCATTCGAAGGAGGCCTTTGCGTACCCCCATGTACCAACCCAGGAGTGAACTGGACCACTCTCTGCCATGACTTTGACCATCACGAGATAGAGTTATCTATCAATCAACTGAATCCCTGCATCTTGTAGTTAGACCTGCTACAACATAACTCTGACAACTACAGGAATCCCTCTGTGCCTAATCTCTAGTCCCTGCATGTGATCAATATATAGGCTCCATATATCATGGGCTAATCTGATGCATGTTAATCTACCCTGTACCTGCCACTGTGTAGTACTGATGATTGCTGGAAACCACATGTGCCAAATAGTTACCCCCTGAATGCAACCAATAGATGGGTATCTGATACTCGTAATCGACTCAGGGTATGTGGATCCCTCTTGTTCCCGCCAACCATCTCCACTGGGTCTGCCATCCGCCCTCTCGATAATGTGCCACCACAGTGTATGGAGCCCGGACACATACTAGGAAACTACCTCAGCCGTACCTGGTATCCTTTGCTCATGCATGGTCCCGACATGCCTTGAGAAAAAAGTGACACATTTCTCCCTCGTGACCATCGCCCCAGACGTAGGCCCAGTGATGAACGATATGCTATCCCTGCAGATGATCACCCCATCCCACAACCTGTGGCTATCAACTAGCTCACCGACCCAATGCCACTGCTGAGAAGTCTCTCCCCTAGTGCGCTGAGTGTCATCCACATATCTCGGGTGAACTCCTCGCCCCCCTCTGCTCATGCCCAAAATGCCAAAGGACAACAGCCAAATCAACTGTGCCCGTAAGTGATGTAGAAGAGGGTCAGGCGTGTGAGTCCCCATGGATACCATCAAGTATCGCTCATCTGTGCCCTTGTCGACCTTGGTGAACTGCACCCAAAGGTACGCCCAGTGTCTCCGTCCATGGGCCTCCCTGGAGGCAACACTACAAGACCCGGTTGTGCAACACCATACGCCACCGCATACCACTGATCATCCCTGTACTCCTGGACATGCCACGGTACATGTGAAAATTTCTGAATCTACACAAAAAATCCTACAGCAATCACTGGTTTACCATCTCCTACTTGTTTTTACATTCAACAAGTTATTTAATTATTTAAATAGCGACGAAAACACTATTGCAGACTACACATACATACATATCATGAACTGAAATGAAATGAGACAAATACACAAGGGACACCATTATTTTTGGACAATCATCCCCGAAAAAACCCAATGCCGGAAAACTGGTGCAGCATATAGAGGGTTTGTATTATTAAGCAGATTTCTGAATACAACTAGGGTGCCAAATCTGGCTCACCCAATAGAGAATAAACCTGACAGAAGTACCTCTATCCAGAGACAAATGAACAAACCCCACAGGTGACTATGCTGTTCCCAGTGCTGGGCAATGATGGCTGCTCCAAGCTCTGTGCTGGAACTGCGTCACCTCCTCTAGGAGCTGCGTCACTGTGATACTGCGTCATTGAGACCCCTTAGCCTCCACTGCGTCACTGCGTCTCTACGTTAGAGCTCTCCCTTTGCGTCACTGCGACACTGCATCATTGCGTCAGAGCTCTCCCTCTACGCTGTCTCTCCTAGTGCTTCTCTGCCTCTTTGCTATGTATTCTCAGCCTTTGAATGAAGTCCCTTCGCCGAACTGGCCCTCTCACTTCCCAGAAAAATCGAACTAACTAATCTCTCAAGTGTGTCTCCAACTGACCCTCAAGCCTCCTCTTATACTTTTCCTGTTGATGAATCAATGGTTGAGATTAAGTCCCTAATCGACGACTAAGATTAAAACAGACTTGATCCTCGTCAGTTAGAAGTTTCTCACTCATATTCTTATTAATACTCATTAATATTTTTATTTTCCTAAGTTTAGACTTAGGAACCCATTAAAAATATTAATTGTTTTAATAACTCCTCATCTGGGTGGAATTTCTCCAAACGATTTATGGGTTTTGGAGATCTCAGGTGTTCTAGCCCCTCCACAAAATTTTGGAGCTAGAGCACATCCGATGCTACCCAAAATCAACACTCCCTCTTGGCGAGGAATGTGCTCTAGTAACACTTCTCAATAGAAGTACTACACTGATCCACTGCATCAATCCTTTGTGCTGCTGATGCTTGGCCTGATGCCCTTCATCCACTGCACTGCTGCATCTTGCACTGTGCTCTAGTAACACTTCTCAACAGAAGTACTACACTGATCCACTACATCGGTCTTTTGTGCTGCTGATGCTTGGCCTGATGCCCTTCATCTACTGCACTGCTGTATCTTGTACTGCTACCCATGACTCTGCCACTGTCACTGCTACATCTGTACTACAACTCCCTCTCAAAATGTTGCCACATGCTGCCCATAGCACTATAGCACTGCCACTGCTAACTGCTGCACTGTAACTCAATTGCTGAGAAGTAAGCAACTGAAACTTCACCCAAAAACTGACATGTTGGTCAGTTTGGATGCCTCGTGATGCTGAAGCTACCTCTGCTGCTATTCTGTGCGGACCCTTTGCTGCTACTGTGCTACTGTAAACCGCTCTGTGCCTCTCGCACTGCTACAACATCCACTGCGCTGCCTTAGACTTTGGCACTCTAGCTCTGCCACTATCGCTCCATCACACCTTGCTCCAATCGACACTCGTCATTTTGCTACTGTCGTTAAGGACTTCCGTAGCTGTATGTGATCCAAGAATTTGGGCATCTCAAAGATCCTGCCTGTTCAGGTAGTACTCTTGACTAGAACTCCATGTCGCCCCACCTTTTCTTTAGAGGCGCATGAGCACTCATGGCACAATTGTCATCCTCGCCTTTCTTGTCAGCTTTCGCTGGAGAAACCTTCGAGTCAGAAGCCTCCTCCTTGCCCTTCTTTCGGGGGCGCTGAGTGGTGAAATGCTCAAGTTCCCCACACTTGAAGCATTTGACCTTGGAAATATCCTTCTTCTTTCTCTTCTGCTGCCCTTGCTGTCCCGATGATGTGAGAACTGCATCCTCCTCCTCCTCCTTCTTGACCTAGGCTCCTTTGCCGCTACTCCCTGCCTTGGTCAACCTCTTGATCTCTTCTTGTCGAAGAGCTGCCCACATCTCCCCAACCGGGGAGAGTTGCTTTGCCCAAGATACTTTGGACAAATGTCTCCCAATCCTCGGTGACTACATTTAGGGCAGTCCTGACTCCTGACCATGAACTCAGGATCTGGTGTAGATCCCAGAAAAGTCAATTGGTTGCGAATCCCTTGCAACCCGAGGAGGAAGGGATCGATCTCCTCTCCCTTTTGCATTTGATACTGTCTCAACTAATTTTTTGATAGCATCTTCCTTTGGATGGAAGTGCCCTAGTACAAGGTGGTCAACGTCTCCCACATCTCCCTCGCTGTGTCCTTCTCAGCAATGTGTGGTACTACATGATCTTTGACCCTGTCTAGGATCATGCACTTGGCCTTCGCTTGGGCCTCCCCGTACTTCTTTAACGAATCGGTGTCATTTGGAACAATAACTACCTTCAAGACATAGTCCTTGATGTGATTTTTGTCCAGGATTGCTAGGATCCTGGCCTTCCAGATGACAAAATTGGATGCTCCATCCAATTTGTCCTGATCCCTCAGTCCATTGACTACCATCTCTGCTCAAAAAAGAGGACTGGTTCTCTTCTCCCTCTCCTACTGCTAATTTAGCAAGACTTGGATTTGGATTTTTTCGGTGCTAGAAATCCTCCAAGGAACAAGCTCCTCTAGACTCCCTCCGAGTCCTGATTTCCTTCACAGAAATCCTCTGGCCAAATGTCAAATCACTCCTCTCCAATCCTCCTTTGTTGCTGCAACCCGGATCTAGATTGCTTTGGCTAGAAATCTGTCAAGGCAGTGACTCCCCCTACCTCGGCTCTGTCTCCACAAACACTGTTATGCACCAGCAGCAACAACGTCCCACCAACTCATCAGATCAAATTTGCTCCTCTAGCCCCGACAACTCACTGAATTGAACCTCTCAAGCACTGTACTGGCCCAGAGAGTTGACATAGTCACTACGTAGGCTCCTCTCAGGTTCTGCATCACCCTTTGCTAGCGCGAATGCTGACGCATGCATTGCGTGAGCCTCTGCATCACTCCTTCAGCCGCTCCTCTTCCTCTGAAACGATGCTGTCACTCGGGACAGCTGCTTCTTTGCAACAAATTCTTTGGATCTCCCAGCTGATGTCTTTAGTCTCCTATGATTTGCAATGCTTCGATACCATGTGAAAATTTCTGAATCTACACATTAGAAATCCTATTGCAATCATTGGTTTACCATCTCCTACTTGTTTTTACATTCAACAAGTTATTTAATTATTTAAATAGCGATGAAACACTATTGCAGACTACACATACATATAGATCATGAACTAAAATGAAATGAGACAAATACACAAGGGACACCATTATTTTTGGACAATCATCCCCGGAAATACCCAATGCGGGAAAGTTGGTGCAACATATAGAGGGTTTGTATTATTAAGCAGATTTCTGAATACAACTAGGCTGCCAAATCTGGCTCACCCAACAGAGAATAAACTCGACAGAAGTACCTCTATCCAGAGACAGATGAACAAACCCCACAAGTGACTACAATGTTCCCAGTGTTGGGCAGCGGTGGCTGCTCCAAGCTCTGCATTGGAACTGCGTCACCTCCTTTAGGAGCTACATCACTGCGTCATTGAGACCCCTTATTCTCCACTATGTCACTGCGTCGGAGCTCTCCCTTTGCGTCATTGCGTCAAAGCTCTCCCTCTGCGTCACTGCGACATTGCATCACTGTGTCTAGCCAACAGAGGGTTTAGAGAAGGAGCAGTGTGATACCTAGCAGGGGTGATGCAAGAATTGCGTAGGAGTGACGCAGTTCTGCACAGAGGGTACGCAGAGGCTCTAGTCCAGCGTGATCAGACTCAGATTCTCCCAGTGTCAGGTTGGGATCATTTCACCATTCATTTTGTCCAGTTTCTCTCTCTATCGGATTGCTAGTTGAGCATCCAAAATTTTTTCTCAAATTTTATCGCATTGGGTTTTTCCGGGGACATTTGTGCAAACATAACAGTGTCATTTCTATTGTATTTTCTTTCTTGCTCAGTCTCTTGTTTCCTCATAGTATTTAATTATGTGAAGGCTGCAGTGTATATGTTTCGATATTTGACATAGGAAACTGCAAAAAATTTGGTTGATTAATTTAACAAATAGAAGAAACATTATCAGTTGCTGCAGTAGGGATTTCGGTTGAGGAATTTTCATAGTAAGGGTGGGCTAATAATGCTGTAGGCCTCGCCAGTGTGCCTCTGAAGCGAACTGTGCTGAAAACCCAATGCGTGGTCTCTATGCTGCCCCTCATCACTTGTTAGCCCAAAGGATGGTTGCACATCCTCCTCCATCACGGGCTTGACATGAGCCTCCGACTCCTCCATAGACCACCTAATATGCACGATATGCTTACCAGTCAGCTGTAGGTGATTGTCATCTGGCAACTCCGTCATAGATCTGGTTGCCCCTCTACCTATTGGCTCCTCATCAACTGTGGAGATCTCTCCTGACACCTCATCAATGGATACCTCAACAACGGATGGCATCTCATCAATGGTTGTATGCTCAACTGTCTCCTTGCCAACCATGGCTCCTTGAACTGCTCTCTTGTCTTCTTCCTTAATGCTCCTCATCATCCTTGCAAAATCCCACTGAATCTCCATTTGTTTGTGCATGCCCCTTAGTTCACAGAATTCCCAAAAAGAAAGGGATGCTTGAATGCCCTCCAATTTGCTCCCAATAATTGCACATCATTTGCAAGCATGTCCGGATTCCCAATGGTGGAATGAATCAACTTCTTCCCCACATCAATCTTCATTTGTTGTATCCTAATCACCTCATTCAAGGTTACTGCCATGTTGTTTGATTCTAATCTTTCCCATAGGCTGAGCCAAGATTATGGCTCTGATACCACTGTAATATTCCTTATGGAATTATACAATGATAAATAAAGCAATCATAACCAAAAACACAGAAAAGTACTCAAGCATTAGAACACCATTTTATGGCCAAAACTGCGCTGCTGAACCTTTTTAGTAAAAAATAAGAGGGTACAATGAGGTGCTGGAAAAAGTGCACCTGGGCTTGCTCAAGGAAAGCTAGCTAAGCTCAAATGAATAATAAGAAGTCCCCCTCAAATATGACACTGCTCTATCTCCTGGCTCTGCGCTAAACTACCCAGAAATACACTGCTGGCTGAATGGATTTGCTGCTAGGGTCCTCTCCGGTGCTCAAAAAATTCTGGGAAATTAATCCCGACCTCTCCACCAATAACCCACAAAAACCCATGAAGGAAGCCAATGCTTGACTACGGAAATTCGATCCTTTTCCCCTAGCTCCTCTAGCTGTTGGCTGAAATGGGACCCCTGTTTGACCCCTCAAATCTGCCCAAAAAATTCTAGGAATTTGGAATTGTGATCCTTGCCCAAAACCTAGAAAGGGTTTCCCTTGTTTCCAACCTTCAAAAATTGACCCTTCACAACTTGGCCCTCCTCCAATTTCGAATTTTGTTGATGTGACTGACCTTGTCAATCTTTTCTCTCCCAACTCCAGTAATCCTTCTCAAATGGGCCCCCAAATAATCTCCTAGTGCCCCAGTTCCAAACTCCCCCGTATAGTTCTGCCCAAAGAGTCTCACTCCAATGACTGTGCAGTCATGGAGGAGGTGATGTAGTCCTGCGTGTGATGAAATGAGAGCTGCGTTTAGGATGGCCCTCTCGTTTATAGCTTTCCTCTATACTCCTGAAAATCGACCCTCTTGCTGGTAGTGCGAAAAGGCAAGGTGAAATTCCCTCCTTGGGCTGGCACTCGAAGTCCACTAAAGCAAGGGTTGAGATCTCCGCTCGAAGACACTCATGTGCTAAACAACACTGCAGACTTGGCTTCGGCTCAAGCGTGCTATGTTAGAGACACAATATTGAATAAATGAATGAAGAACCAAAATGAGTGCCTCTTGCTCTATTTAAAGAGCCTCCAAGATGCTCATGTGGGCCCAACTTGACTTTCCCCCACCAACTTCGCTCCAATGACAGTGTGTTGCCCATGTGGGTCACAATTTTCTATGAGTGGCCCTCACGTACCACTAGTGGCTCGATTTTCTCCTCCATCCTCTAATGTTTGGGCTCACATTTGATCAAAAATACATGTGGGGCCTCTAAATCCACACTTCCTAAGTGCTAATGCGAATTAATTCAAAACTGGCTAAAAATTGATAAGTCCCTTAGCAATGTTGCTAAGTGGGAATATCACATTCCTACAAGCCCTAGATGAGCCTCCTTTATCATTCAAGAACCCATGATTGTCCCAACCCCCAGTGGGCAATGAAACACCCTACCTTAAAGGGGGTATCCACTGCTACATTTCACACATAATGTTTTTATCCCTTGAGCCCCAAGCAATCAATTAAAGAAAAATCATTAAAGACAAAAGGTAAGGAAGGGTGGAAAAATCAAGGCCGGGGCACCTCCTGTACCACGATTGCTCCCTCCTACACATTATATACCCAAGTGTGGGCTTCCCTTTTATTAGCTACCCTTGTACCCCAGCATGTGGCCTAGGGTTGCCCCTTTTCATCCCCTACTCCATTCATCTCTTTATCACATGCCACTACCCTTTAAAAGATGTTCTTTGGACATACTATCCCGTTTAGAAGTAGAAACCACCTAAAAGGATACTTGGTTAACCCCATTTGGAGCTTGGAGACATTAGCACACGCCAAAACCCACTATGGAAGGGCATGCCATTATGAAGTTCCCACCTCTTGTCCATGGTTTGTAAGATTTTTTACTTGATTTCCTTGATGACTTGTTGTATTGGAAGGCTAGGGGACGCATTGGATCTTATGCAGGATTGCAGGTGGTCTCCATTTTGGGTTTGGTCTCCCTATATGGGGTCCTAACCCTCAAGAGGGCTACATTGACACATGTAGGGTGTGCGTTGAGATCCATGGGCCTCCACAGTAGACAACACTCCATGGATCCCCAGAGATGTTCAAAGATTTCTCGAGATTCACCTATTGGACGAGGAAGATGCACCCTGTTCACCTTTGCCTAGCTAGCCCCATAGTTGTACCATGCACTTGGCAAATGACCTAGGACTTGTATGCTGATGTGGCATCACTTACAACATCATCTAAGCCCTTATAGATGGTCTAAATGCATCTTCAACTTACTTGGAGACCCATGAGATCACTTGTATGCCCTCACACCCATTAGGAGCACCACAGGTTTATTATGTGGAAAACAAGGGGCCAACCCCTTGTCCATTACTTTTGGGAGTCCTATTCATCATTATGGGACTTATGGAATTCATCAGGCTTCTTAGAGGGCCCTATGACATGTATTATTGATCATTGGACCTCTTGAGAGCCTTGTTATTTTGTTTATGAGCTAGTTTGGTGGGCTTGTCACCAAAAGTTAGTTATTTGCACGCTATTTTTATTTTAGGGCTAATGTAGGCCTAAGTAGCTAAATCAAACTCATTAGGATTTTATAAATACAAATGATGAGAGTTCATTTCTCATCATCACTTGGATTTGGAATAACATCTCTTTAGAGGTTTTCGCTATCCTTCTCGGAGGACAACTTTTTGGAGCATGGAATGAATTTTGATGTTTGGATAATTTTCATGTCTTGGAGCTTCTTGATGGTAGGATATATTCTTATACATGTAACTACATTTTAATGCTATTCTTTCTTCTAATTTTGTCACATACATTGTCGCTGGGATTTCACTATACTAGGGCTTATTTGCTGAATCTCTTATGCGAAGTTGTGGAAATTTTGTTTCTGGATAGTGAATGCTTCATGTATGGGCCATGTATAAAGAATGAATGTTCCTAGGGATGTTTCATTACTGAAATTCATCTTGACAAGCCATTTACCTTGCAAAACGAAGTATAAAGTCTTTGAAGTTGCTTTTGCTGTTGCCCTAGTGCCAAGCAAAGTTGTCTTTGAGGCCTCCTTGACCTAGAAAATTCAAAGGTCCATAGTCATAATTCTAACTTATTCCAATCTCCCCAATGGATTAGGCACTGGTCCACCCAAAGGTGATCACCTTAAACCTATTTTCCTTCTCCCCTTTCCTCTTCTCTAGGTCTAGTCCTCTAGGTCACCTATGGCATCAATTATCTCATGATCTAGCCATCCAAATACTTCAATTTTTGGTCCACAACCGCACTGGTGTGTCCTCAAGGAGCCCTCCAAATTTCATGAGATTTCAATGGTGGGATCTTGAGATATCGCAAGCCCTAGCTTGAAGTCCAATTCTTGCCCTTGGTTTCCCTTAGGCTAGAAACCCCATTGGGATCCTTGCATTTCCTTTCATTGAAAAATCATTCCTTGATCCCTTTCCCCTCCCTAATTAGGTCAAGCATATCATTGGTTGCTAAATCCTATCCCCTTGACCTAACCTCGGGTCCACTTGGTCCAATGTGGTCCCATGCACAATCAAGGTTAATTCTTCAAAGATCACCTGGAACCCAAGTTTCCACAAGAATTCTAGGACTTAGGGATCTCCTTTATAAGACACAAACTCAAAACCTAACCCTAGAAATTTTCCCCAAGCCCTTCCTAGAGAGCCTTCCATCTTGTCTTCCAAGACAAGCAAGCCACATATTGGATCCTCTCTTGTGAATAGGCTTCTAGGATCACCCCTCGCCCTATCATTGGTCCATCCATTTCGTGATCCTTATAATAACGGGTCTCCTCCCATCGGTGAAAATCCGTAAAGAGTAAGGAGCCTTAGCCGAGGTGACAGTGGGCTATCACTCCATTGTTGCCCTTAGCCTAGTAGTAACCCTTCAAGGATCCCCTTTTAGGACCCCTGCTAGTTTGAGTGGTAACAATGTCCATTCAGTCATACTATTTACATGAGGCTGTCAAACATGCATGTTTTTGCAATGCAAGGTAACTATTAGATGTTCGACTTTGATGTCATTGAGAAATAAGGCATGCTTCATTTACGCATCTGCCACATTCTTCTGTAGAATGTTTTTTTTTCAAGTCTTATTTTGCATTTCCTTGAGGGCTAGCAATTCAATGGGCTTGGCACAATGATCACACTATTGTGCTTCTTTTCTGTGGAAGCTATTGAGTTCAGTGGAAGAACTTCTTTCCTTGGGAGGGTTAACTATGAGTGTGATTGATTTCTTTTGAAATGTTGTATACTTGTCAAATGGTAGGTTGCCTCTAAAATTAAGTATGGATTGCTATCTAGCTTTCTATACCTATCCCTTCTTATTTATGTTTTGTTTGTTTCCTGTCTAGGGAAAAACTTAAAAGTTTTCTCACATTTTATCTTATCTTACCTCCTGATCCTTTCTTACATTATTATAATTTATATGTAATCTAGGCCGTGAATTTTTTTTCCTCTGGCTCAAGGACTTGTTAGATTTGTATTTTATATGGGCTGACACTTATTCTAGTTGAAGACTCATGCACATACGCATTTGAGGTTAGGGACAATTATGTGTAGGCTATTTTATTAGTCTATTGGGTACTTAATAATTTATATACAGAACAGTGAGAAAAGTCCCCAGGAGGATACTTGGCTTCACCTAAGGCATGGAAACATGAGGAAGTAGTTGCCAGTTTTTAAGTACCATGATGTTCTTCAAACATGTTTTTACTGGTATAACATTGTACAGATTGATAGGTTAACTTTACTGTGGTCTGCAATTTATCTTATAATTCAATCTGTTTTAACTTGATGTGCATTTCTTATGTGTATCATTGTCCAAGAGTTGAAAGTCATGCTTTTAAAGTCTGTAACTTTAGTCCCGCAAAGTCATCGAATAAAGAATGGAAAAATAGAGCATGATGGAATAAAAGAAATAGGCTGAAAAAAAAGGTGAAGAAAATTTTGGGTCATCAATAGGCCACTGAAAAGAAAAAAAAACCTTTAAGAACAATATTATGTAGAATATATTGATAGCTACAGGCAAAATCTGAATGGTCAATTCATAATCAAAGTCTATGTAATATTTCTAATATTGAATTTCTATGATACATATCCATGTTTGTGATGAAGTATGTAACATAACATAATTTTGTTGAAGCAAATAATAATACCTAGAGATGGATTCCATGTGGTAAGTGAAAAATAACCAGCTTGTTTTTATTCAGTTCTAGTATAATTTTCATCCAATCCATGATTGCAGACCTTGGGTATTTTGATTCCATTCAAAGAAAATTACCAAGATAAATTGAATCATCACAGAGAGATTGCATCTGTAGCACTATCAGCCTTTATAGCATTGGAAGGATGAACGTTTTATCTAGATCACTTACATATCTATAAACTTTCTATTTAGATAAACATACTTGGATATCTAGATCTATATTGGCATGCCGTTGCAAACATTGATGCTGAAAATGATATTTGTTACTAAAATTAGCTTTTTCAGCTGGATATTTTGTCGTCACAGTAGAATGCTAGTCCACACCCACACAACTCTTGGGAACCACCTTAACATGATCTTATAGGCTCTAGGAAAATGTACCATGGAATGGTGTACTCATTTGTGTTAATCTGCTGCAAATTTTAATGTTTGCAAGGCTTTTGTACATTCTTATTGTGCAAACATCCTAACATGCTAGAAATATTGAAAAATCTTCTAGAACAGAATGCAATTTAGTAGCATTCAGCAACAAGGTTCTGGACCCAGAGGAAGCATGCAAATAAGGTTGAGTCAGTTGACTGATGTGTTAACAGTCTATTTCTGATGTGCTACAAGTGAATCAGCAAGTTGATATAGACCAAGTTTCAAAGAAACCAATATGGATTTATCAGATTTTGAGAAGTCTGGTTCTAGATATGGGAAATGGCACATATAAAACAATATGAATACAAATATTTGTTGAAGATTATAGTATCTTTGGAAGGCCTTGTTATGAATATCATATATATATAAATAATAATAACAGTCATAATAATGATTAATTAGTAATTAATATAGAAGAGGCATGTCTCTAAGGACAAGACCATTCATGGAGGGGCACTTGCCTAGGTATATAAGTGGGCCCTCATTTGTAACCATCTCATCATCATATTTGTTGAGAAATCCAGGGAATCAATGATTAGGAGATTTCTCTTCTTGATAATTGCTTGTGATATGCTTTTATTTCTTGTATTATGATCTTCTCTTCATTATATTATCAACATGTTCTTTTCATCAAGACAATTACCAAATAAACAATAGAAGACAAGAGACACAGTATGTAGGCTTGTCAGCTAGGGCCAAAACCTCTCACTCTTTGAGAGGAAAACCCAATCAGAAATTCTTCTTATAGATCTTCAATTGATGAATATGAAGACCATGACAAAGACCCTTGACTTTAGTGTCCTCCCAAGACCCTTGTCACTAACCTAGATGCTCTGCCTCTTCCCTTTCTCGACTTCTTCTAGAACTGCTCTCCTCGACTTCTTCTAGAGAATCTCGGTCTCTATTCTTCGACACTGCTCTTCTGGGCTTCCCTAGAGAATCTCGGTCTCTTAGGCTACCCTATTTTAGAAACCCTAGAATAGTCTATGCTCCTCGATTAATCTCTTCAATCGAGAGAGACCTATAGCACTTCTCCTCGGCTTCCTTCTGCAAAATCCTATTCCCAAAAAAGTCACTTCAATGCAGCAACAAGTTCTTCGATCTTCTCTCTATGCCTTGGGTCCTTCTTTCACACGTGGGAGAGTATATAATCCTAAATTAGAAATCCCAGAAGTATCCCTTCCTTCTCTTGATCTTCAGTTCTTTTCTCCAGCTCTTCTTCACACTTCTGCTTGTTCTCTTCACTGAATTGCTTGCCTCTAAGTGAGGCCGAGTGTGGCTATATATACACACTGTCTCATGTCCTTTAGGCCGACATAATCATAAGGAGGAGAGCCGACATCATCTTCTAGGTAACTCCATTCGTTCTACGCTGACTTGAAGAGGGCTAGTGACAAAGTCTTGGAGGAATACTTTACATGGATAAGTGTGACTCTATACAATGTGTAACATAACTTCATTACATGACAATGACTTTTTTATTCTTTTATTACTAGATGACAAAATTCCTAAAGGCTTTCAATGGGAGCCTTGACTCAAAAAAAAATCTCTTGCTCATGAAACCCATGATGCAAGCATTACAATATATTATTTATTTCTTTATATCTCTTTACATAAATCACAATTACATGTCATTATGAAGGCCGAACCTAGTTACACTTTTCAACACTCCCTCTTAACTAGGGAGGTATTCATAATGGTACTTGGTCATTCTCAATATGAAGAATTTGTCATAAGAAGAATCAGATTGGTAACCCATTTGTTTAGCATCATATCAACCAACATTTTTACATTGCAAGGCCTTGACTAACAACTCTATCTCTCCACAAAATATGAGCTCAATGTTGGCGAGACCAATGATTTATAGACACTCTCATTATTGTCTCTCTCGGAACATACCCTACCCGGGTACTTAGGATATGTCCCATGAGGACTATTCTTATCTTGGACTCCCCGACCCTCAAAGAATATCTGTCCTCCACTACTACTCTTCTATTGGATGTCCTATCTCATCCTCAAAGAGTATTAGATGCCAAATGAATACCCAATCCTCTCATTATGTCTTTCCAGGTGAAGACCAGAATGATGTGTCTATTTCTCCCTCTCAATTAGGGAGGACATATCTATTCCGTTAAAAGAATTTACTCATCCCTACAGAAGGAATGTACCTAAGCTCCTTCGTGGCTCAAGAATTTCCAAGTTTCTTCCAAGTAAGAAACTTTCCAGGCTCCCTCTCAAAATAGGGACCTTTAGCAGCTTCTTAGGTGGAGAACACCTGCTTGAAGAACTCCTTTCTTTGATGTCATGAATTTCTTCTTTGTTGTGGAGTCTTCATCTTTTGGGAACCTCTTCATAGGGCACAAACCATCCATCACTTTCATCCATCAGTCATGTCATCATTCATTTCATCCGAAAGTGATCCATCAGTCTTCATCTGACATTGCTTCATGTTCTGCTACCTTCATTAGGGTTCTTTTCCGGAAGGTTTTTGCATCCTTCTACAAGGTTCTTCATGGAGGACATGCATAATTCTTCCCTTTGGTAGTCCTGCATAAGCCCATCCAAATACTAGTCTATAAATAATGAATAATCTATGTTGCCAGGAAACGTGGGTGCGGGGACGGGGACGGGGACGGGGACGACATTTTTGGAAACTGGGTGCGTGGGTTCGTCGGGTAATATAATAATATTAAATTTTTAATTATTATATTTTATAAATTTTAAATTTATAAATTTATAATATAATATATATGAAATTTGAATTTGTATATTTTTTCAACTTTAAACAAGAAAACTTTAATCATTTAAGACATGCACATCATTGAACATTCAACATTTGTCATTAACATTGAAATTTCAAAATTTATCACCAAAAAACTGTTCATTGTTTAAACTTTACATATTAACATGAATCATGATATTAATATATGTCCATTGTCATACTACATTAGTACATTCAAAATTTGCCTTAAAAGTTTAAAACATCTTCAAACATGAACTAGGAAATTTTAAAATGCTAAAATAAAAATACTAAATAGGCTAATAGCTAAAGCCTAAGGAACAATGGCTTCCTCAAGCCATGTCTTCAACATCCATGTCATCAACATCACTTAGATCTTCAGCTAGCATGTTCTCCAGGTAGGAATCACTCTCATCTTCCGGCTCTTGCTCATCCATAGCAATTGGAGGTAGCTCAATAAGTCCATCTGGTTGTATCTCCTCGTCCACACATGATGCATCATCTATGTGTTGGTCCCATCTCTTGAAAGGACCCTCCTTGTACCCAAGGTCTTTTCGAGATATGAGACGAAGTGTGTTATGAATGTACACTAAGTTTTCTGCCTTCTTTGAGCCCAACCTATTTCTCTTTACTGAATGAATAAAGGCATACGTGCTCCAATTCCTCTCACAAGATGAAGAACTAGCTACCTGAAATATTACGGGGAGCCCATTAAATTAGTTATAAACTTATAATTTTAAAAATAAAAACTAAAACTAAAACTAAAATGAAAATTTAAAATTTGAAAATTAAAATTAATTTCCTATAGTTAATTGAGAAATTTTCAAATTTTGAGTAAGATGAGGAAGTACAAATTAGCTACCTGTCCAAGTAACCGTATGGCAAATTGCTGCAACTCAGGAGCATCAACACCATGAAGCCACCACCAATCAATTGGATCCTTCTTCTTGCGTCTATCTGCTAAAGATGCATGTGAACCAAAGACACCTTGACCACGTGAAAATTGGGCAAACTGAGATCGTATGTCAGAGGCTTCTTCTGTATTACCATAAATTTTCTTGACAGCGTTCAAGAATCCTTTGAACACCTCTCTATCTTGGGATGGAGGCCTCCTTCCTGTTGTGGGATCATACCATTTTGGATTAACAACATAAGCTGCCATATGAAGAGGGGTGTTCAGTTTATTCCAACGCCCATGTATAAACTCTTTCAGTTGTGGCCATAAAGTAGGATCCTTCCTATCTGTGATGGTTTGGATCCGCTCACACATGGAGTCCATGTTCTCATAAATCTCACCTAAACATGGATCATCTGTGTCTGCATAGCGGATCATATCACAAATTGGTTCTATAATTTCCGCAACAAATTTGGCATCAACCCAAAAATGATCATTCAAAATCAACCTCTTCACCTCCAAAGCTACATCTGAGGTAGATAACCTCCACTGTTCCCACATGTCACTGACGACTGTGGCAGATAAAGCCTCCTTCATCTCCACAAGCCGCCTAAGTAAAATGTAGTAAGTTGCAAATCTGGTATCTGCTGGTTTAAGAAGCTCCATTTTTGCATACTTGCGGTAAATGGCCTGTGGCTGATGATGGTTGCATATAAACATTTGAATTTTGCGGCCATTTTCAATTAATTCTTGAATCCATTCAATTTTGCCAATGTCCTTCAATGCATTATTCATAGCATGCACAACACATGGTGTCCAAAAAATATGCCTGAGTACATCAAGGACAAAATTAAAATATTAATAAATCAAAATGTTTATGTAATCAAGGACTAAAGTTAAAAAATTTAAAAATGTAATTTATAATTATCATTTATGTAATTTAAATATAAGATAAATCAAACTTGAAAGTTGAAACTTGTCACTTACTTGTACTCCTTCTGAACCATTGCTCCTGCTGCTTTGCACACTGGAGCTGCATCAGCAATAACTTGAACAACATTGGATGGCCCCACCTCTGCTATGGCATCACATAATTGGTCTTTTAAGAACATAGCGTTCTTTTCTTGACCAGAACAATCAATCGCCCTGAGAAAATAAGGCCCAGACATGGAAGAGACAATGATGTTTATTAATGGACGATTCCTACAATCAGTCCATCCATCCATGACAATGGAGCATCCATCTACACTCCAAGATGCCTTCAAGGGTGCCATTGCCCTCTCAAGACGGGATTTCTCCTTGTCCACCAATACAGTTCGAAGATTTTCATAACCAGGAGCTTTATACCCTTGAGGTCCATCATTGATAGCACGAACCATTTGCTCAAAATATGGGGAACGAGCTGCATTAAAGGGAATGCCACATGCAAGAAAAAATCTTGCTATTGCAAGATCAACACCCTCCCTACCTTTCACATCAAACATGTCATAAAGGCCACCAAGTTTAGGCTTCTTGTGTGCTTGAGTGGTAGTGCTTTTTGATGCTCTTGTTGACACTGACACATGCTCATCACCAGTTTCAACTTCATCATCAAATGGTAATTCTTCTTCATTTGAATCATCATTTTCAGTCACATTGTGAGATGGCCTAGAGATCTCTTTGCTTGCCTTACCATCAGCCTTTTGTTGCTCTTTTTGTGCACTAGGGAGTCTAGTGGGATCATTTGGGTCTCCAGTGCAAGCATCAACACCCTTCCTTGCTATCTGCATAAAATGAGCTTTAACTCTGGTATAGCTCCCTTTCCATTCAAGCTGACATAAAGTGCATTTTATTGTTGCTGTCCCCCCAGCACCTTTTGGAGGTTTTTGCCTATCCACATATTTCCACAGTGGATATTGTGGACTTGCTGAAGACATTTTTTATTTTGCAAATTTTGGAAGACAATTTGAATCTGTTTAACAAAATTCAAAGTAAAAGTTATTATTATTAATAGATCATTAGATGTTAAAACTTAAAACTTAAAAGTTAAAACTTAATAATATATATTAATGAGAGTCTGAGAGACTAAGCTATATTTTATGACAGGCTACAGCCTACAGCATAACATTCTTTTGAATCTTTTGAATTTTCTGTGTAACCATGACACTATGACAGGCACAGCTATGTGAGAGAGCTCAAGGCTACTAACGAATGAGATATGTGTAAATTAGAAGTTAGAACAAGTAACTGGACAATGGAACAGTATGCTGCAACTGTGTCGTTGATTTAAACAATATGAATATTCAATAAAACAATAATATGATGACTGAGATTTCTTTACATGAAACTAACAGAAGAATTTCAATTTCATACTGAAGGGAATAAAGGGATCACCTGCTGCACTTCAATTGTTGAGTTTTAGCACGGTTTGGTCTTCTAGAGGTTATATTTTTCTTTGGTATGTGACATGACTGACTTATAAATTGGGCAGAATGAGGCTTTGAATGGTGGAGGAACTTTATTTGTTAAAACTTAATAACCTTTTTAGTTGGCTTCCGTTCTTACAGTTTCTACAATTCAAGCATTTTTATATTTGTAAATTGAACAAGTATCATAGTAAGTTACTAACTTACTACTATCTCACATCCATCTAACCCCAGGTCTGATTTCTGCATGATAGGCATCAGTCCCAAATTGTCCTTTTTAATTGGCTTCTGTTCTTACATTCTCTACAACTCAAGCATTTCTGTATTTGTAAATTTAACAAGTCTCATGGTAGGATACTAGTATCTCAGATCCATCTAAGGCTGTGTCTGATTTCTGCCTAATAGGCATCAGTCCCAATGTTTTCTATCTACAACTCATCCACTATTTGATGAACTTTGATCTTTTTCTTGATGGTTGTTACTGCAATTAACCACGTTGTCTTTGACTGTAAGATTCACTTAACGTTGAATTTAGGTTCTAGTTTGTAAGATCGGGCCTTATGAGTGATGGAATTAACAGGATGGGCTTTAACTTGGCAGTATCCTTGTTTCATCTCTTTTTCTTTTGGTGGGTTATTGAAGCACCACTAGTGTTTCATTGAGGGAAACTGTAGTTCTTGTCCAGTCATCAGGATTTTACATTGTTACTAGGGGAGATACACTTTTTGTCTTGTATTGTAGGATTTTCATAGAGACTCCCGCAATACTTGATGCAGAGCAGTTATATTCTTTTTGTTCTTGAACAGGCATCCGTTCCTTCCTTTCTCAGGCGACGGGGGCTAGAAGACGGCATTATTTGCACGCTCTCTAATCGGGCCAGAGTGATGGGATGGACAGCTGTGCAAAGGATTTTCCAATGGAGAAACATTATTTTGTGTTGAGAAATTGCATTTTATAGATTGTCCTCATGGTAAGAGATGGACTAAGAATTCCGAATCTATTTAGATGAGTTTGGACCTAAAAGGCTTCCAAATTTGAGAGTGAGAGTTGTTCATGGTAATACATTGACGGCTGCAGTCATTCTCAACGAGTTAAATCCGGATGTTAAAGAGGTTTTCTTGACTGGGGCAACCTCTAAACTTGGGAGAGCCATTGCTCTGTATCTCTGTAAAAAGAGAATCCGTGTAATGGTATGCATAATGAATAGCTGTTGTAGAGAATCTTGTATGTCACGTATTGGGTATACTGTATACCTCTTCTGGGTTTTATGATAATATGCATTTACTTTCCAGAATCGTTGCATGGAATTGGGTTGTCATTTTGTACACCCGTTTGCAGATATTATATAGGTGGATGAGAAATAAACTATCAAAATAGTTCATTTCCAACCAAAATGCAGTTTGTGAAACAATCTAGCATCGACTACCTTTCCAATACGTGACTCCGAGTCCATTTCACCTAAACCAGATTCGTGCTGCTTTTTGGAAACCATCTGGTAAAACTGAGAATGTTGAAAGTTGCAGCCTGGAAAACATCTGAACTGGCATGTCCTTAGAAGCAGCTATTTAATCTTGGCATTGTGCATTGTAAGGTGAGGTCTCGTAGATGTTTCAATCTGAAATATAAATGTACTTATGGATGCCAAACTGTTCTCATAACGTACAGTAAAATTAAAACAGTAAATTTTAAAACAGCGTGTAAATACCTGCAGCCTGCGTGTAAATCACTGGTATCAGGTATGTCACGGTGCTCTGTCGCCAAGACTCGTATCAGTCTGCAAGTTAAATGAAATCACTGGTATCAGGTATGTCACGGACTCACGGTGCTCTGCTGCCAAGACTCTGCTCTGCTCTCTGCTTGGCACTTGCGTAAACTTCAAATGACGAGTTAAAACTTAAAAGTTAAGTCATAAACTCTAATGATTTAGGGTTTTATTTTTTACTTTTGTTATAAATTTAAAATTATTTTTAATTTTATTATTTTTAAATTTCAATAAAAAAATTTATTTGAAAATTAAATTTTAAAATTTTAATTTTTAATATAGTTTTTTTAATGAAGAACCCGAAGAACCCATGTGAAGAACCCCGAAGAACCCACGTGAAGAACCCGAAGAACCCGTCCTGAAGAACCCGAAGAACCCGAAGAACCCAAGAACCCAAGTACCCGAAGAACCCAAGAACCCAAGAACCCATCAAAGGAAAAGAACCCGATTTTTTTTTTTGAAGAACCCGGTTCTTCTGGGTGCGTCTAGGAAGAACCCGTACCCGAATCCGGTACTTGGGTGCGGGAACCCGGGACGGGTACGCGAACCCCACCCCCGGGTGCGGGTACCCGTGCAACACAGTGAATAATTAAATCATAATTACCTTGTGATGGTCTTTCATCATGAAATCTTCTTGTAGGCATCAACATCCTGCATACATGTTGACACATCTCCTTAACGATATGTATTGTCAAGGGTCTCCATCTTTTTCCAGACTTTCATTAGAGTCTACATATCTTTCTGGGAGATATCATAGTCAAATCTTCTTGGTCCTTCGGATTATTGACTTCCTTTACCATAGTTGGATAGCTTCATGATCTCTTCCTTCCTTTCTTCACATATTTTATTCCCAGGAGTTTCAGAGTTGCTTAATTGTAATTAGAACACCTCATCCTTCCATATGAGGACATATTATGTTGATTTCATCTAATAAATATGTGACTCATGCATTCTAGCATCCTTTTGAGGCAGGAGATTCTTTTTTTGATCATGCCTCTTAAGAGCAGTGGTTCATATGACACGACTTCCACGATATTAAATTTGAGCATACATACCTCATTTTTTTCTTTGGGTCATCCATGCTTCTTGCAACAACGTTCTTTGAACGAAGGAATTTCATTCCCTTGATCTGCTTCACTGTCATGTTATCATACCATCATTCTATGAATCCCACAAGATTGGAATTCTTGAAGAAACACTTACTTTTCCTCTTGATCGGTGAAACTTTACATTGAAGATTTCATTAGAGAATCTTTGAGGATCTTTCATATCCTTATCTTGCCGATGCTTTCTTTTGTATGATAACCCTTTTTCCAGATGACTTTTATAACTATCACTTGAGCATTCAATGAGGTTTCCAAGAGCTATACCCTACATAGTTGACTTCCATAGGTTTTGTTCCAAACATTCATCATATTACATATGTCACGAGCTCTTACTTCTAATGCTCCTACCATGATGTCATTTTCTACTATAATGCATTCTATCTTATTTACAATGCTTCCTATCTACAACAAGAGAGTACCTTTTTAGTGCAGGAGATTCTCTTAGTCATAGTAGAGATGTTTCACTTCCTCCTTCTTATGCTTCTTTGTCTCAGGCTCTTCTAGTTCTTCGGTAATATGGGCTTCTTTCTTATTTCTCTTGTTATTGTCCCTTATAAGCTTAGGACAATTTCTTCGATAGTGCCCATATTCTTGACATCCATAGCACTGTACCTTGGCCATGTTCTTCTTCTTCTTTTGAGGACCAAATTTTCCAAACTTTTCTTTTCTTCTTGACATAACAACATATGCTTGAGTTTGCTCATTTGATCCTACATCAGCCTTTGCTTTCAGTCTAGTTTCTTCAATCTTACGTAGTGACCATAGATCTTGGAATGGAGTAGCTTCTTTCTTCCCATAAATGCTTGAAGTAAAGTTACCCCATTCTTCCAGTATCGCATTTAATACAACTATTGTCGTTTCTCTATCAGACATGACTTCTCCTAGATCTTGTAGTTGATCTCTTATTAATGAAATCCTCATAAAGTATGAGGCTATTCCATCTTCCTTTGTCATCTTTAGCTTGTGGAGTTCCTGCCTCAATGAGATTACTTCTCCTACAGTGCTTACGGAAAACAACTCTACCAATGTCGTATATTTCTTTTCAAGTTTTGAGTTTCGATACATATAGGATAAGAGAGTCTTTGATGGATTCTATGAGAATCCTTTGGGTCCTCACTTCCCCCTTCATGAATCTAGCATGTGCTTGAGTATCATCTTTGGTAGGTTGGGTTATTGACCCCTTGATGTGATCCATGACCTCATTCTCAATGAGATTTTAGATCATTTCTTTTCTGCCATGCAAGGAAGTTTGAAGCCCCAACCAATTTGTTGCTTTCCTTGCAAAAAGACATTTTGATAATATCAAATGAAGTCATAAACTTACTTGAGTGATTAATGCTTGATTTCTCCTTAATCTTGATGTTGATTGAAGATTACTCCTTGAAGAATTGATGGGAAAGGGCTTGCTTCACGATCCTTCTTGAATGTTCTAGCCTTCTTTCGTTGATGATCTTGGAGATGCTTCTAGGGCTTTGGTATGATGGAGATCTTGATCTCTTGCTTGGTGTTCCTTGAGTTGCTTTGCTCCTTCTTTGAAGTTCGATTCTCGTATGTCTTCTTGCTTGAATGCCCCTCTTAGACTTCAACACCTTAGCTCTGATCCCATGTTGAGAAATTTAGGATATTAATGATTAGGAAATTTCTCTTCTTGATAATTGCTTGTGATATGCTTTTATTTCTTGTATTATGATCTTCTCTTCGTTATATTATCAATGTGTTCTTTTCATCAAGACAATTACCAAATAAATAATAGAAGACAAGAGACGCATTATGTAGGTTTGCCAGCTAGGGCCAAAACCTATCACTCTTTGAGAGGAAAACCCAATCAGAAATTCTTTTTATAGATCTTCAATTAACGAATACGAAGACCATGATAATGACCCTTGAATTTAGTGTCCTCCCAAGACCCTTGTCACTAACCTTGATGCTATGCCTCTTCCCTTTCTCAACTTTTTCTAGAACTGCTCTCCTCGGCTTCTTCTAGAGAATATCGGTCTCTATTCTTCCACAATGCTCTTCTCGGCTTCCCTAGAGAATCTCAGTCTCTTAGGTTACCCTATTTCGGAAACCCTAGAATAGTCTATGCTCGATTAGTCTCTTCAATAGAGAGAGACCTATAGCACTTCTCCTTGACTTCCTTCTGCGAAATCATATTCCCAAACAAAGTCACTTCAATGTAGCAACAAGTTCTTCGATCTTCTCTCTATGCCTTCGGTCCTCCTTCTTTCGCATGTGGGAGAGTATATAACCCTAAATCAGAAACCCCAGAAGTATCCCTTCCTTCTCTTGATCTTCGGTTCTTTTCTCCAGCTTTTATTCGCACTTTTTCTTGTTCTCTTCACTGAATTGCTTGCCTCTAAGTGAGGTCGAGTGTGGCTATATATACACGCTGCCTCATGTCCTTTAAGCCGACTTGATCATAAGGAGGAGAGCCGACATCATCTTCTAGGTAACTCCATTCGTTGTAGGCCGACTTGAAGAGGGCTAGTGACAAGGTCTTGGAGGAATACTTTACATGGACAAGTGTGACTCTATACAATGCGTAGCATGACTTCATTCCATGACAATGACTCTTTTATTCTTTTATGACTAGATGACAAAATTCCTAAAGGCTCTCAATGGGAGCCTTGACTCAAAATTAAAATCTCTTACTCATGAAACCCATGATGCAAGCATTGCAATATTTTATTTTTCTTCTTTACATCTCTTTACATAAAATCACAATTACATGTCATTATGAAGACCGAACCTAGTTACACTTTTCAACAATATTCTCATTCAGACTTTTTATATATGGACTTGTACCCTCAATGGACATCTTCATATTCCAAGTCTTGTGGTGTATTTAACATGTGATTTTAAACTTTGTTTGTTACATTCTTTTAGAGTTGGCCGTTGTAGTACTAACATTAAAGATATGGGGACACTACCTTGTATAGAGAAGTTTTGTTCTCAAAAGTGACTATTAAAGTTTGCAATACTTGTTTACCCAAAGGGACTTGAATGCTAGGCAAAGACGATGGAGTGAATTCTTAAGCGAGTATGACTTTGGAATTTCATACATTAAAGGGAAAGAGAATGTAGTAGCAAATGCTCTAAGTAAAAGACCGATGACCTTTTTTCTCATACCCATCAAGGTAGATTTGAGGGAGTGATTGCTAGAACACCTCTTAGAAGATAGCTGGTATTTAAAAGTAAGATATGGGCTTGATAGTAAAGGTCCAAAATAACCTAAGTTTGATGGATATGAACTAGAGGATGATGGATTGCTATGATTCCATGGCATAATGTATATTCCTGATAGTGGAGATATCGGAAACACCATTTTTAAGGAAGCCCATAGAGCATTGTACTGTGCACATCTTGGCGTAAAGAAAATGTATGCACGTACAAAGAAACTGTTCTTTTGAGCATGCATGAAGCGCAATATTGTCCAATTTGTTGCAAAATGTCTTGAATGTCAACAAGTGAAAGTTGACCATCACGACATTCCTATGACTAAATGGGAGGTGATATCTATGGACTTTATCATTGGGCTACTTCATACTTTGCAAAGGCACAATACCATTCTGGTAGTAGTAGACAAACTAACTAAAAGTGCCCACTTTATACTCGTGAAAGACACATATGAAGTGGCTGATGTAGCTCGGGTATTTATAAATGAAATTATCAGGTTTCATGGAGTACTTAAGAAGATCATATCAGATAGAGATTCACAATTTACTTCAAGATTCTGGACTTCTATGCAGTTAACCTTAAGAACTCAACTAAATTTAAGTACAACATATCATCTTGAGACTGATGGGCAAACATAAAGGGTGAATCAAGGAATAAAATATATGTTGAAGATGTACGTTACGGATCAACAAACACAATGGGAAAAGTACTTGCCCTTAGTTGAATTTGCATAAAATAACAACTACCATAGCTCAATCGGAATGCCTTCATTTGAAGCATTATATGATAGACTTTGCAAAACACCATTAAGTTGGGATAAGTTAGAAGACGGAGTGATAGTCGGGCCAAAATTAATTCAAGAGATGGAAGAATAGGTAAAACAATTTAGACAACGGTTAAAGGAGGCACAAGATAGACATAAAAGTTATGCTGGTACTCACAAGACATATAAGAATTATGAAGTGGGACAAGTATAGTCCTGGATCGACTACCAGGGAAGACACGGAGGCCATATGCCAAAATTACCCTAACTTGTTTTGATTTTGAAGCACTTAAAACCTTATTTTATATATCTTTACTTTATGTTGGCTGGGTACCTAAGACTATCATTTTGAACTATTACACGTAAGAACGATTTTAAATTATTTGCTACCATCGCTGGTACATGAATACCAATATGAAATATGTTATTTACTTAACGTCACTGGTACATGGATACCAATATGAAGTCTCTATTATTTGCTTAACATTGTTGGTACATGATAGTAATATGAATTATGAATTATGTTATGCATGTGATGTTGATTTGGGGTAGCATCGGATGTGCTCTAGCCACGAAATTTGGTGGAGAGGTTGGGGCAAATGAGATCTCCAATATCCAGAAAGGGTTTGGGCAAATTCTAAACAGTTTAGGATATACTAAAATAACTAATATTTTTAATGGAGTCCCTAAGTCCAAACTTAGGGAAAATAAAATATTAATGTGGATTAATATGAAACTGTGTTAGAATGGTCCAGAAGACATGGATCAAGCTAGATCTAATCTTAGCTGTTGATTAGGGACTTAATCTCGACCGTTGATATGTCAACAAGGAAAGTATAAGAGGAGGCTTGAGGGTCGCTTGGAGAATACACTAGAGTGATCAGTCATTCTATTCTCTAGAGCGGGGTTTGCTAAGAGAGATAGAATTAGTGATCGGGAGTTGCAGCTGAGGGGCATTAAGTACAGAAAGACAGAGAGGCAGAGATAGTGCCAGGAGAGCAGCGCAGTAGCTGGGGAGAGTGACGCAGAGCCAGCCAGGGCTCACGCAGGGCCACACAGAGGAAGTCGGGAGCTGCGCAGAGGCTCAGAGAGGCCAGCGTTGCTGACGCAGAGGGCCAGAGGGCTGACACAGGGCCTCCTAAGGCTGACGCAGACCCATCTGGGGTGATGCAGGGCCAACGTTGGGTAGAGAGGCGGTGACACAGTCCAGAGAGAGGTTGGCACTGGGGTTTCTGGGGCAGATTGGTGTTGAGTAGCTGTCGGAAGGATTATCCGAGGTTTCAGCTAGGAGATTTGTCAGAAACTGAGAGGTATTACTGCCAAGGAAATTCTTTGTTGGGTAGGCCAATTTCGGCACCCAGATTGTACTATAATATTGCTTAATAAGAAAACCCTCAGATAGCTACACCAGTTTTCCCACATTGGGTTTTTTAGGGGACATTGGTCCAAAAATAATGGTGTCATATGGTGTGATTGTTTCTGTTTCCTTTAGTTGCTGATCTGTAATATGTTGAGCATGCACTAGTGTTTATTTTCAGTATTTACATTGTAAATAACTTGTTAAGTAAAATAACAAGTAGGTAGGAATAAATCAGATAAAGTGCATGGAGGGTTTCTAACTAAGTAGACTTAGAAACTTCAACATGTGATGCCTATAATTTTATTTTACACATCAACATGAATGATGAGATGGAAATAAAAGAATGATTACAAAGCTAACTTACAGATATATGGGATGGACATAGCCAAATATGTTATATGAACTCAACATCAATATTGTAGATAGCAACATATCTGAAATGGATGAAACTATTATTTGAATACAATTGGTTTTGAAAATATTGATGCATATGTTATAATTTGTGGATAAGTGTTTACATTGCAGATAGTATTGTTACCAAATCGACCTACGTGATGACAAAACTCCAAGAATAATTGAATCTTAATGAGATTCCATGATAGGGTGTTGACCCTGGTCCTACTAGGAGGGGTGAGGGTGATTCCCACCGTTTATCCTCCAAAACATGGAGTCATGAGAGGACTGTGCGAGTCACGCTCCCCTAAACGTGTGATGATGATTGCCAGATGCCTTCTGGGAAATCAAGTTGATATATTTGTGAGAATGATTTCGGCAAAATCACATAAAAAATCATTGGTCGACGCGTTTTGAACCAACCAGTGTGGTTCATCGCCAGGACAAGTTGAAGATCCAATCTGAGCGATAAGTTAAATAGGGACAACAGGCCATTCCAACAGCTATACTTCACTAAGTAATGGATAAATAGGACCTCTAACGGCTAGGCTTGACCAAGGCCCAAGGGGAGGGATCAAAATTTAATATTATTTTATTTATTTATTTTTGATAATAATATTATTCATATAAATAAATATAATGGTAAATCTTAAATTTTGAGTGATCGTTGTCTAAGACAGATATTTAAAATATTACTATTAAATACGCATTATTTCTATTATTAAAAGTAAGATTTAAATTTAGAATCTAATTGAAATTAAGAAATTTTTATTTTTTATTTTATTTTTTATTTTTTTATTTATTTTTATTTATTTTATAAAAAATAATATTAATATTATTAATACTAATTACTATTATGATAAAGTGATAAAAATATAAACTAATATCATATTACTAATATGATATAGTAATTAATAGTAATATTTATTATTATTAACTTTGAGCTAATATTACTAGCTTATAATCTGAATAATTTTATTAAAAGACTAATATTATTACCAGGGCTACATTTCTGTATTATTTATAATAGTTAATGTTATAACTTTTATTATAAGGTTAATTTCTTTTTCTAGGAAAATTGGCCGAGAGTGAAAGATTCATTTATTACTAATTATATAAGAGAGAAATACAATATAATTCAAACCTAATTAAGGGAGGATAAAGGATAACCCGAAACAAAGGAAAGTAGGGATGAAGAAATTAGGAAGACAAGGCTGGGATCTAGCAACTACTAATCTTCCAGCCGTCATCCCTATTAAGATTATTAGGCCTTTTTTCGATTTCAAGGGACTCTCTAAATTTTCGATGGTGAAACTGCACAACTTTTGCAATGACACAAGCCTCTTCTATGTCGACGTTGTCACCCTTGAGGTTTATGTATGGTTAGATCAGTATCGTTGACGCCATGACATATTCCAGTAGAGGACGGATAGGATGGGGGCGAAAGAAATTAGGAAGGATAGGATGATTTTAGAATAGCTTGGGAACCTAGTTGGGACATGGTATGAGTATTAAAGTTGTTAACCTATAAATGTTCAAAACACAAATTTTTATAGTGTCTTCACATTAAACGAAAATTTAATCACATGACGTAATCTTTACACAAATTATAAATTACTAATATACTATATAAACCCTAACTTCGGAACAGAGTTTTCTGAAGGAGGGGTGTATGTAATGACCCATCTCGGATTATGAATAGAATATGATTATTAGCATGCATACAAGACATGCATATGATAGCTACATATGCATGTATTGCATGCACTGCACTAGTATGCGTACTAACTAATTATGGAAAATGTCCAAGTATAGGGTAATGAATTAATTATTGAAGTACTGAGTAAATACCTTACCAAAATATAATGAATATATTAAGTGGGGTACTTAATGTGTGTATCGCCATCATAATATAAGACTAGAATATATTATACGAAATAAAAATAAATTTAATGGGTTATAGAAAGTATAAAAGGGAATACAATTATATTGTACAAAAGGAAAGTTATATATATATATATATATATATATTATATATATATATATATATATATAGATTGTTAGACAAATTAAAAAAAATTAAATATAATATTATATTAACAAAAAGAAATCATAATTAGGTATTCACAATCTAACAGAATAAAAACATAAATGGAATAATTATGAGGTACAATTCATATAGGTTTATAAATAGAGTCTTGGTTGTTAAATGAACACAGTGCCCCTAATATGTTAACCCATCTTGTCAGAGCACGGTGACCGCCTGAGAATTTCAGAGAATATTCTAATTGAAGGCGGTGAAGAGATGGCGGGGCGAGGAAGGAACTTCGGGGATTTAAGGAGAGAAGGGGGACAGAAGAAGGGGAGGATGGAAGGAGGGTGTTATTTCTAACTGTGGAAGAACTAGAGACTGTGGAGAGAAACACAGAGTTTTGAGCCATTGTTCTTGGGGTTTTGGGTTGGGGGGCTAGAAGACCTTCATTTTGAAGTCTTCTGGATCTGGGAACTACTTAGGTTGATCCCAGATAGGCTGGGAGGAAAAGGGTTAGTTTGGTAGCAAGAGCGGGAGTGACAACAGGCCAGAAATGCCTTCAAACTGGTTTCCAGTTATTCTTTTGCATTTTTATTAAATTTCAGTTCAAATTTACTGTCTGCTTAATTGACAAATTTAGGGCTTTAGATTCAATCCAGCATAACTTGGTAAAATTAGGTTCTCTGGTTAAATGTACAAGGAGGGTTTTACATGTTGATATTCTTGTTTTTGGTAGCTTTTGATGATAAGAACAACGTAATAATAAGAGAAGAAGTTAATAATCAAGGAAAAAGTAAAAATACATCACACGCAGTTATCAAGGTTAAGAGAAATCATCCTAATTGTAGCCCTATAGATTTCTCAACATGGTATCACAGGTTGACTAAGGGCATGATGAAGATTACTACATCGTTGAAGAAGTCATTGAAACAATTTTCTATGGCGGCAAGTCATCTCAAGCAAGGCATCAAAGCATTTTGGAATCTCCTATTGTCTTTCAAGAATCATATGACCAAGTCTTCTACAAAGGACAAAGGGTTATTCTCAGCGCTTACAGGTACGTTTGAAGATGAAAATATATGGGTAATCGACAGTGGAACATCTAGACATATGACATGTGAGCACAAACAACTAAAGACATTATCAAGAGGAAAATCTTCCTACTCGGTTGAACTTGGTGACAAGAAGAGTTATCCTGTAAGAGGAATTGGATCAACCTTGCTAGAGTTGGAGAATGGAGGTAACATTCATCTCAACAACATTCTATTCATACTGGGTTTGCAAAAGAATTTACTCTCTATTTCATGTCTAGAAGATAAGGGAGATAGAGTCACTTTCATAGATGGAAAGGTTGTGGTATGGGATAAAGATTCTAGCATCAACATTGCAAAAGTCATTGGGATTCATGAAGGAAGACTCTACAGGTTGCTGACACCTCTCTCTCAAGCATTTGTTTGGACACCTTCACTACAAAATCTTACAACTCTAAGTTCAATGGTGAATGACATCCCTAAAATTAAGGAGGATCATGAAGGAGTGTGCAAGGTATGTGCATTGTGTAAAAATGTTAAGAAACCATTTGGAAGCAGTGCTTCAAGATCAAAAGAAATCTTGGATTTCATTCACTCTGATGTTTGTGGTCCTATGTCTACTAAGTCTCTTGGAGTTCATCTATATTATGTAACTTTCATTGATGACTATTACCACTCAAACTAGCAAGGGAATCCTAAAGGGGCACTTGCTAGGTCAAGAGCAACAATGAAGCTAGAGCCCAATGTCACCACAACTAAAGCTTCCTAATATTTACGGATTTTCACCGATAGGAGGAGACCCGATACATAGAGAATCATTTGTGAAGGATAAATCAACTAAAATGGATGTGAAGTGATCTCGATGACTCTTTCCTAGGAGAGACTCAAGAAAGAGACTTGCTTGCCTGCAAGGTGCAAGGTTCTCTAGGATAGGGGAATAGGGACTTGAGGGCTTAACCTAGGGTATGTGACTTGTAAAGGAGCTTCCTAAAACCTAAAACCCTTGTTGAACTTGGTTTCCCAAGTGGTTTTTGAAGAGTTGACTTTGACAAGATATGGGACCACACAGGGCTAAGTGGACCTAGGTTAGGTCAAGAGGAAGGAGTTTAGCAACCAATGATAGACTTGACCTAAACAAGGAGGAGAAGTGGATCAAAGAGGTGATTTTCACTTGAAGGTGCAAAATGATTCCTATGAGGAACCAACCTAGGGAAACTTAGGGAAAAAACCAATCTTGAGGCTAGGGCTTGGGATATCTCACAACCCCACCGTAGGAATTCCCTCAAATTTGGAGGAGGCTTAGGAGACACACCAGTGTAGTAGAAGCCAAGAGATCGAAGTTTTTCTATGGGTGGTTTGTATGGAAAATGATGCCCCAGGAGCCCTAATGTGGCTAGACCTAGAATAAAGGAGGAGAGGTGAAGAAAAATGGTTCCTTAAGTGATCACCTTATGGTAGACCAATGCCTAATCCTTTGGGGAGATTGGAGTCAAGAAGAATATGAGAATGGACTTTGTTTCTAGGTCAAGGAGGCTTTGAGGACAACTTCACTTGTCATTAGGGCAAAGCAGAGTGACCTTAAAAGATTTTACACTTTGTTTAGCAAGGTGAGATAGCTTGTCACGATAAATTCAGTCATAGAATTATCCCTAGGAGAATTCGTTCAACATACATGGCCCATGCATAAAGAGATGCTATATAGAAACATAATCCCACAATTTCGCAGTAAATGCAGCCAACAATTAGGCCTTGTATAGCGAAAATCTCACCATCAATGCATGTGACAAAGTAAAAGAAGAAATAACATTAAATTTGTACGATAAAAAAAGATAATCCATACGTCAAAATTCATCCATGCTTCAAAATTTCGTCCACCAAGAAGGAATAACGAAAATCTCAAGAGAGATACAAGTCCAAACCAAGTGATAATAAGAAATGAACTCTCATCATTTGTATTTATACACTCCTAATGAGTTCGATTTAGCTACTTGAGCCTACATTACTGCCTAAATCAAAATAATGTGCAAATAACTAACTTTTGGTGACAAGCCCACCAAACTAGCTCATAAACAAAATAACAAGCCTATCAAGAGGTCGAATGATTAATAATACATGTCGTTGGGCCTTCTAAGAAGCCTGATGAAGTCCATAATTGCCATCATGATGAATAGGACTTCCAAAAGTAATGGACAGGGGGTTGGCTCTTTGTTCTCCACATAATAAACCAATGGTGTTCCTAATGGGTGTGAGGGAAAACAAGTGACGTCATGGGTCTCCAAGTAAGTCGAAGATGCCCGCAGACCATCTGTAAGGGCTCAAATGATGGTGTAAGTGATGCCACATCAACGTACAAGTTCTGGGTCATTTGTCAAGTGCATGGTAGAACTGTGGGGCCGACTGGGCATGGTGATGAGGTGCATCTTCCTCGTCCAATAGGTGAATCTCGAGCAATCTCTAAACATCTCTGGGGATCCATGGAGTGCTTTTTATTGCTGTGGAGGCCCATGGCTTTCAACACACACCCTACATGTGCCAATGCACCCCTCTGGAGGGTTAGGACCTTGTATAGGGAGACCAAACCCAAAATGGAGACCATTTGCAATCTTGCATAAGATCCAATGTGTCCTCTAGCCTTCCAGTACAATAAGTCATCAAAGGAAATAGAGTAAAAAAATCTTGCAAACCATGGACAACAGGTGGGCACTTCATAATGGCATGCCCTTCCATAGTGGGCTTTGGTATGTGCTAAGGTCTCTAAGCTTCAAGTGGGGTTAACCAAGTATCTAATTAGGTGGTTTCTACTTCTAAAGAGGATAGTATGTCCAATGTACATCCTTTAAAGAGTGGTGGCATGTGATAAAGAGATGAATGGAGTAGGGAATGAAAGGGGCAACCTTGGGCCACATGTTGGGGTACAAGGGTAGTTAATAAAAGGGAAGCCCACACTTGGGTATATAATGCATAGGAGAGAGCAATCATGGTACATGAGGTGCCTCGACCTTGATTTTTCCACCCTTCCTTATATGCCTTTTGCCTTTTATGATTTTTCTTTAATTGACTGCTTGGGGCTCAAGGGATAACAACATGATGTGTAATATATAACAGTGGATATCCCCTTTAAGGTATGGCGGTTCATTGCCTACCAAGGGTTGGGACAATCATGGGTTCCTGAATGATAAAGAAGGCTCATCTAGGGCCTATAGGAACCAGGGTGATGGCCATAATAATGTGGTAGAGCTCATGTGTTAGCTTTTGCCCACATGCTAAATGTGTTTGTCCCGACTATCTTTTGCATTTTGTGGTACATCTTCCTGTTGAATGTGGCCAATTATGCTTTTATCTTTCTTTTCAGCTGCATCAACCTCTGGGGCATCATTCCAAGCCCGCCCCAAGGTGTGGGCAAGGGGAAGGGGAAGGTTAACCCTATGTGGACCCAGTGGAGGAATGTGGACCCAAGTGGGAGAAATGATGATTGGGGTTATAATGAGTCAAATGGGAGTAATATATGTGGATGAGGGAGTAGGACCATGCAACCAAAATCAGGGTTTCCCATGTAGTACCATCCCTAAAGCCCGAAGGTTAGTAAAAGAGATCTCATGGCATAAGGGTCTAAGGTTAACATCCAAAAGAGGTCTAGGGGACAAGAGCACAGACCTAGCCAACTCTTTCCGCCGAATACCCCCATTAATCCATGCCGAGAAGTTTCCATGATAAGCAAACTACAATACTCAATTACCAAATGACAAGGCATACCTTTAGGTTTCGGAGGCCCACCTTCAAACATACGATCATAACAGATGGGTGAGGGACCACATGGCTGGCTCAAGTGACGGAAAAATGACACAACGAGCTAGTTGGTGGTTGCAAGGGGCCACTGGCTGCTGGCTAAGGATGATCTTGAGAAATTTTTTCTCTTAGGGATATCACTCTCAAAATGGTGGGTAAGAATGACTAAAGGAAATCTTGGATCTACTTGTTGAAATCCAAGGATGAAGTATTCGAAAAATTTCAAGAATTCAAAGCGGAAGTAGAAAATCTTAGAGAAAGAAGGATAAGGGTACTAAGATCTGACAATGGAGGAGAATACACATCAAAGGAACTCATAGCTTTCTACAAGGAGGCTAGAATTAAGAGGGATCTAATAGTCCCATATAATCCAAAGAAAAATGGAGTTGCTGAATGAAAGAATCGCTCGATTGAGGAAAGTGTTAGAGCCATGTTACATGATCAAGACTTGCGTAAATTTCTGTGGGGTGAAGCAACAATAATTGCTGTCTACATTCAAAATGGAAGCCCTCATAGATCACTAGACAACATGACTCCTAAAGAGCATTCATTGGGAAGAAATCAAGTGTAGACCATCTTCGAATATTTGGTTGTCCTATCTATATTCACATTCCGAAAGATAAGAGAAAGAAGTTGGATCCTACAAGCATGAAGGGAATATTTGTTGGCTATAGTAGCACTTCAAAGGCATATATGATCTACATAAAGGAAGGGCATCAAATAGAAGTAGGCCGAGATGTGATTTTTGATGAAAGTATTGCATTCAAGAAATCGAAGGACCTCCCAATTGACTCTGATGATGAAGAACTTCCAATATTTGAAGAATGCCCTAGGGAGGAAGAGGCGACATCCACATCTTGTGTCTCTTGTCTTGGCTTGTCTTCTGTTGATTTCATATATGTTCTATCAACATTTTACTTTATGTTAATGTGATTGCTATACTAAGAATTGACATTGGGCTAATAAGAAGAATTGAAGTAAATTGCTCTAAGCATAGAACATACCATAATTTAACATGGTATCAGAGCTGAGGTGAAGACAAAGCCCAAGCAAGAGCAAGAGAAATCAACGAAGACAGTTGGAAAATGTCAAAAGGCTTCATGGGTTCCTCGTCACACTTCCCCGTCGAAGACAAGCTTCGTGAGAAGTCTGACTATCACAAATGGAAGATATCTCTTTATCTAACATTGAAAGAGTAGGAAGTGTTGGACTATGTGAGAGGCAGAATTACGATGCCTCCATCAAATGCACCGGTTGCTACAAGGAACAAGTACACTGAGCGTGAAGTCAAAGCAAAGAAGATCATCTGGGCCTCAATTGACAAGCATCTGGTGGCCTATGTTTCCTAGTTGAACACCTCCAAGGAGATCTACGATAGACTGGTAAGCTTGTTTAAAGTTAGTGATGCAAATCAAGCTTTGTTCCTAAAAAATAAGCCAAAGGATATTAAGAAGGGCAAGGACGAGGATATTCAATCCTACTTCTTAAGGATCACTGAGATCAAGAATGATCTCCTATTGATTGGAGAAGTCATCGCTGACAGGGAACTAACTATCACTACTCTTGGAGGGCTCCCATCCAAATGGTATGTATGTAGAACCACTCTTCTCAACAACAATCGAATTCCGGGATTTGAGGAATTTGTGGCAAGATGCATTCAAGAAGAGACAAGGATGGTGGAGTAAGAAATGCCTTCAAGCAAAGGCAATCCCACTGCTTTCTCCTCTCATGCCAAAAGGAGAAATAATTCTGGGTCTAAAGGTCACTTCAAAGGAAAGACCAGATCAAAAGGTGGAGGGAAGGGAAGATGGTTTGTTTGCAATAAATTTGGCCACTATGCGAGGGAGTGTCTAAATAGAAAGGACTCATCACATGACGATGATCAGAGTCACTCTGGGGCAACTCCAACCACAATCAAAGGAATGGCAGGTTCAATGGCAAAGGAAAGAGGGATGCCGAAAATCAAGGAAGTGGTCAACCCTCCAAGAAAGCAAGGAACTCCAGGTATGAATCAAATGTTGTTAATAATAAGCAAGATGAATATTATCTGATATCGACCCTCTCCACTACCTCTCCTCCAGACTCGTTGGGAAATTGGCTTATTGATAGTGGTGCCTCAAGGCATTTCACTGGTTACAAGGAAACTCTCTCTAATCTGATAGAGAAAGAGACAAACTTGGAGATTATTCTTGGAGACAATTCCACCTATACTGTAAAGGGTGTAGGGAATGTTACTCTTCAATTAAATTAGGGTAACTCAATTCATTTGCAAGAACTCTTATATGTATCTGATCTCAAGAAGGACCTGGTGTCCATTTCGGCAATGGAAGACAAAGGCTACAAGGTGGCCTTCATCGATTGCAAGGTACGTGTGTGGAAAAAGAATTTTAAAGATGCTTTCACTCTTGGGTTTCGAGTTGACTCTTTATATCAAGTTAGAGGAAGTCCGTTGGGAGTCATGTCTTGCGACACATCTCTTTAGTCTGAACTATGGCATTGGAGGTTTGCCCACCTTCATAATAAGGCCCTACCCGATATGAGACAAATGGTGACAAAAGTGCCCGAGTTCAAAATAGAGCATGAAGGTGTATGTCCGGGATGTGTTGAAGGAAAGCTCAAAAGGGGACCATTCCCCTCAAACCATAGCAAGACCTTCAACATTTTGCAGTTGGTTCACTTCGACATATCTGGTATGATGCCTGTGAACTCTTTGGGAGGATATTTATATTATCTCACTTTTACAGATGACTATTCTCGGAAGACTTGGATATACTTCTTGAAAAAGAAGGATGAAGTGTTCTACTGGTTTCGTCACTTCAAAGCCTTGATCGAGAATCAAACCGAGAAGAGGATCAAGATCTTAAGCACTGATAATGGGACCGAGTATGAATCCAATAAGTTCCGTGACTTTTGCAAAAAGGCTAGCATTAAGAGGGAGACCACAACACCATACACTCCTGAGTAGAATGGTGTGACGGAAAGGAAGAATCCTACAATTGTGGAAGCTGTTTGTGCCATGCTCCACGATCAAAGGCTTCCGAAGTTTCTATGGGCCGAAGTTGCGAATACCGCCGTATATGTTCAAAACCGATGTCCTCATCAAGCATTGGACTCCAAGACTCCCGAAGAGATGTTCACTGGTAAGAAACCCAATGTCTCTCATTTTAGAATTTTTGGAAGTTCGGTATATTTTCATGTGCCGAAAGAGAAAAGGAGCAAATTGGGTGCATTTGGGAAGAAGGGAATCTTTGTGGGCTATAGCAAAAGTTCTAAGGGCTATAGAATCTTTGTGGCTGGTCAAAGGGAAGTCGAGATAAGTCATGATGTCACCTTTGACGAAGACATGGTTCTTAGCAAAGTTGACAATCTTCCTATTCTAAGGAAAGATAAAGAAGCCGACACCAGGAAGCCGGATGAGAAGGAAGATGAGACGATGCCCGATGTGGAAGAACCTATGGATCCTATTGATCCCCCTGCACAAAAGCCTTTCTCTTCTACGAAGAGGCCCTCATGGCTTAGGGGGACACTTGATGATGTCGAAGGACATATTGCACCCAGAGGAACTTTCCGTGAAAGTAAGAAGCTGACCAGGTATCAGGGATACTTGACCATTATGAGCACCATCATTCAAAATGAGCCTTCATCATTCGAAGAAGTTGTGAAGCATCAAGTATGGAAGGATGTTATGAATGAGGAATACGATCCCATCATGAAGAATGATGTCTGGGATTTGGTCCCCAGACCCCAGGACAAAACAATTGTCACCTCAAAATGGCTTTACAAAATAAAGCATGACGCTGATGGGAGTGCTGAAAAATATAAAGCTCGCTTTGTTGCTCGAGGCTTCTCTCAAAAGGAAGATGTAGATTATGATGAGATATTTGCACTTGTTGCCCAGTACACCACCATCCGCTCGATCATAGCCCTTGCTGCTTCACAAGGATGGAACCTACATCAGATGGATGTCAAGACCGCGTTCTTGCATGGTTCGATTAAAGAGGACGTCTATGTGGAACAACCCAAGGGGTTTGAGATTCATAATCGGGAATCTCATGTATGCAAATTGAAGAAAGCCCTCTATGGGCTGAAGCAAGCACCCTGAGCTTGGTATGAGAGGATTGATAGCTACTTGATGAAGCCGGGATTCACTAGGAGTGAAGCCAATGCAAACCTTTACTTTAAGGTTGAGGATGATAAGCCTCTCATACTGGTGCTGTATGTTGACGACCTCTTTCTGACAGGTGCAGACACTCTCATTCACACATGTAAGAGGGAGTTGGCTTCTGAATTTGAGATGAAGGACCTAGGACTGATGCAATATTATCCTAAGGTTGGAAGTCTGGCAAAAGGCAGGAGAAATTTTCCTATCTCAAGGAAAATACGCAGTGAAGATATTGGAGAGATTCGGTATGGTGGACTGGAAGCCCATGACTACCCCAATGGAGCTCAACTTCAAGAAGTTATGCAGTAGTGTTGCCGAACCTGCTTTGGGAAATGCTTCTGAGTTTTGACAACTCATAGGAGCATTGATGTTCTTTGTGAACTCCCATCCAGATATATGTTTTGCTGTCAACATGTTGAGCCAATATATGGTTGAGCCTCATCACTCATATTGGATTGGTGCCAAGAATCTTTTGAGATATCTTCGGGGCACAATCATTCATGAGTTGAGATACACTGCCGAGATGTGAGGCTACATGGATATTTCGATGCTGATTAGGCAGGCAGAGTGGTGGACCGAAAGAGCACTTCCGGGTGCTGTTTCTCTTTGGGTTCTGCCTCGATCTCCTGGATGAGCAGGAAGCAGAAGTTAGTGGCTTTGAGCACCGCTGAGCCAGTGTATTGCTGCGAGTATGGCCTCCTGTGAGGTTGTCTGGTTGAGGAAGCTCTTTAGTCACTAGTGAGCTGTTTGGACACACGCTGGCTACTACCATGATCCTTTGTAACGACCAAAGTGGGATTCATTTATCAGAGAATCCCTATTTCATGATCGCTCCAAGCACATTAGTATCAGGTACCACTTTATCAGGGGTATGGTACAACGAGGAGCAATAAGTCTCCATCATATTGGGACAGATGAGTAGGTTGCCGACATCCTGACAAAGCCCCTGGGAAAGGTCAAATTCTTGACTTTTCGAGAATGATTAGGAGTCGTTGAGAGACCCTCTTATGAGGGTCCTGTATGATGCATACATTGAGCTCTGGGAGCTCTAGGGAGCTTGGGGTACTTGGAGTGACGAGCCACCATAGGGCGACTCACCCTCCCCTAGTGGTGTTTTGTGTACAGGGTGAATGGTTCTGCCTTCCCCTGTGATACCCCATGGTGACATGTAGGCGGGATGAGTGGTTCATCCCTCTCCTGCTGAAACACCCTACCCATGCAGTCTGGGACTCATGGGAAGTACCTCTCATCTAGCCAATGAGTAGGGAAATGAGGACAGGGACCATAGTAATACTAATGGATGCATCGTGTATCTACCGTACTCCCTATGCTAGGATGACATTGATCTGGGATCAATTGGAACTGACTTTGGGTTAGTAAGAGTGATATAACTCACTCTCTTTTGGAATTGACTTCAGGTCAGTAAGAGTGGTAGGACACACTCTCTTCATTGGGACTGACTTTGGGTCAGTAAGAGTGCTATTGGACACTCTCTTTTATTTGGGACTAACTTCGGGTCAGTAGAGGATGGTATGATACATTTTCGATCATTTCTTCTTCTTCATAGTTCAACAGAGCAGAGCAGTGCAGGGCAATGCATTTGATGGGTGAGATAGTATCGACAGACATATGGATTAGTAGATGGAGTTCTCCCTAGTTGAGAGGGAGTGTTAAAATTGGCAACTAGGCCAAGCTCCATGTGGGTCATCTTATTTTTGGCAGGCGATATTTTTCCTGGATTCCTCTCGTCGAGAGGTGTAGGATTGATCTAACGATCATCCAATTCCGACATGTATTCATGGAGATATGAATTTATTTGTATTTCTTGACAATTTGTCAAGGTCGGCCAACATGTAAAGTTGTGTTGCACACCCCCAGCTAAACCTCAATGTGGGATATAAATAGAAGAGACCTTGAGGCATTAGAGCACTCATCTCATCCTCTCGTCTCTTCCTTGTCTCTTGGGTATACGAAGGAAGGAGGACGAAGATCTCACGTGGGAGAGAGGACGCAGCTAGGGCATCATTGCGAGAGGACTCAGTTAGGGCAGCAAGGACGCAGGGAGGTGCAGCATCTTGTTTGGGTTGATTTAGGCCTGCGTTGACCAGCGCATTGCCTCCGTTGACTGCGGCTTTGTGTGGGCAGCCTCTCCTAGGCTAGACGAAGTGGTGGACAAGTCTGCATTGACTTTTTGAAGGCACATGATGACAGCGTTGACTGGTTAGGGCTTGCTGCAGTATGCTGTAGCATTCACTGCTGTTTTGACCATCTTACTTTGACTGTTTTGGGCTGCCATTACTGCTGTTGGAGACCGAGTTCTCCTAGGTTGTCTTGGAGACATTTTGGGAGCTGATTGATCACCTTTGCTACTGCTGTTCAAGGGTTTCATAACTGCTGTTGTAAATCATAGATTTGTGATATTGTACTATCTCTTTCTCTCTGCTGAATTATTGAAGAATACAGAAGAATTGATCAAAGAGTTTCCCTGCATTGGGGTTTGTCCCTGGCTAGCGCCACATCTTGTGTCTCTTGTCTTGGCTTGTCTTCTGTTGATTTCATTTATGTTCTATCAGCATTTTACTTTATGTTAATGTGATTGCTATACTAAGAATTGACATTGGGCTAATAAGAAGAATTGAAGTAAATTGCTTTAAGCATAAAACATACCATAATTTAACACTCAAGCTTGTCTTTCCAGAGTGCAAAGTGTCCATCTGACAGCCTGCTTATCATCTCTTTTTGAGGATAAGACATAATTCGGGCAGTGCTCTTCCATAAACAGAATGTCCTTGCTATACTTGCAGAGAGGATTCAACAGACAACTCCCTTTGAGACTTAATATGAAATCATTATCTTCTTATTCATTTTCTTCAAGGTCCAAAGGGTAGTTTCAAGGGAGATTCATCCTTAGATATACACATCAGAAATTAAACAATGCATGATAGGATCCCATTATGGTCCTATCCTTCTGAGCTGAGAAACCAGGGAGTCTTCAAAGTTCAAACCTTTCTCCAAGATCTGGGCTTTTTCCTTTTCTTCAAGAATCATTTCAATCTTGATGTTCTAGACAACGATTTAGTCAATTATCCAGGCTATATTGTAACATCTGAGCACTGAAATGGATTCAGTGAACATTGCTTGCTATAAGCTACAGTAAAACATCCTGCAGACCAGTTTTAATATGTAGATCCTCATCAAGGCACATTTTCAATGCTGATACAACTGTAGCTCATTCTTCATCTAGTAAAGGGTCTTGGTGAGCTGTCATATTCATACCCTTATTCTAGATAACATTATTGTCCAAACTCCAACTACTATCTGATCATATCTTCAGCTGTAACCATAGTTCCTATAAATAATCTCAGCAGTGTAGATTCCAGTTTTCTGTAGCACTTTGATAATATGACCGGTAACTATAGTTATTCTCAAAATAGCTTCAGATGGCATGTTGTAGCATAGGATGGCACATTCTGCAGTGAAACTTATGTAGCTCTTGGGACCATCTACCAATAGATGTAGGCTTTGGATTATTTAAAGCAATGCAGACAGGCCTGAGTATAATATAAATTAACTTTTGTTACAATTTGGATTTTGAATGACTCTTTAGCAGAGATCTAGGTATACCTGTCATAAGAGATCGAGCAACACTCTTTAACACTCTTTTCAAGGTCATCTTCACCGAAGTCCTTTCTTTGCTGAGGCTTGATCTTTCAACAAAAGACAAAAGGTCAAATCAAAGTACCAAATCCCTCTTGGTCGGTTGATACTGCATAAGATACAGAGGATCTCGGCCTTTGCAACACAAATCTGTACTTCTGAATCATAGAAAAAAAGGTTATATACCTTTAAGACTGCTTCTTTAATGATGCTACTGAAGGGCTTCAAGGTAAGTCATTGTTGAGGGAGATCAAAACTGAAAGAGGATAAATGTTGATGTAAAATGTCAAATATCCTTGATGCCTGAAGATTTCTTCCACAAAAAGTTTGAATATAGATATTGCCATTGCAAATAATGATTCCCCAGGTCGGCTTAATTGATTCCACCTGAGAGTATACATATATGTGTTGATCACGATAATGCAAGAGGTATTTATCATGGATCCAGCTACTCATACTGTCTCAGGTCAGCGAATATTCTAAGGCAGTGGTCCAAGATTGATAGCAAGGAGATTAGCTTTCTTAAAACCACTTGCGAGATGATAGATCTCTGCTTCTTTACCTTCGAGTTAAGTTTAGATGAGATGAAATAAGTCAGTCTTCTTCTTTTCTGGGTTTTGATCAGACTTTGGGAGAGAATTTTGGCCCTTATGATCAAGCAACATTCATGCTAAAAAATATCCTTTCTGTGACAAGGATGATTTTAAATTAGGGTTTCAATTCTCTTAGAGACTATTCTTTTCTAAGAACAAATTTCCTTTCTTCTAAGATGCTGATAGAAAGGTCGAGTATGCCATACAACTCTAGGACAATTCCTTCGTAAAACTTAGCATACCAGAGTAGCTCGAAAAAAAAAGGATATTTGCCTTTTCGATACTTCAAATTGAGCCTTGAAAATGATGGATATTAAGGTCAACAACTGAAGTCACTTCACTGGGATCGATTTTAGTTTCAGAGCTTCATAAGACGAGAGTTCTTCTCTTTTGAACAATATTTCTATACGGGACTGTTCGTCAAAATATCATAATTGCCTCTGGGTGCCATATATCAACGCTTCTTCTAATGCTGACTGTATGCATAAATATTAGACTGCCTGTAAATATGATGCCATACCAATAGAATTCTATATCGTAGAAGAACAAGAAACCATATGTACTGCAGAGGCCATGTAGATATATATAGTACAATAATGACTTAGAGTATCTATACTATGTTTACAATGTGGATCAACTTTACTCGGTTGAGATGATTGCCATGACTTAGATACATATGGTCCAGTCACATTTACATACCTTCATATTTCTGTGCCAAAGTGCAGAGGATTTGAAATTACAGATGTGAAGAGCCAAATGAGGTGAGATGGGTGCAGAACCATACAAGACGTGCCAGATCATACATCTGAAATGTAAGCATTTTCGGAAGAATTTTGCCAACTGCGTGATGCCACATAACACATGGATATTGTGCCGAGATAGAGATGCAAAGTGAGAGCAAGATCTTTGACATGTGAGTATTCTGTGATGATGAGATCTATTTATATGTGAAACGACAGTGAGTACAGTACAAGTTTTCTGAAAATTTCGGAGTTATTAGAATCATGTGAAGTGCCTCAGATCAAAACATCTCTTGAGCTAGCTTTCTCCAGCGATATGCCTAATGATCTGTTTATCAAAAACAAGTACTGTAAATCTACAGAGGCTAGTCCCATTCTCCAAAGTCGACCTTCTGCCACAAACAAATGCTTAGTAGTATCAGCTAGAAATAAGGAGAATAGTCCTGTTGTTACGTGGAAAATATAGCTGGAGATCTTGGCTCTGTGATAGAAGAGAAAGCCCGAAACATAATACTCCTTCGTCCTCCTTCTGAGCCCAGCCACCTCAGACATGATTTTGACCTTTTTGATGATGATAAATGAGGTTGAAAGCACCTCTATATATAATAGTTGATGTGGTTGAGGGGATGTGACTATTGGTTTTGATGAGCCGACATAAGGTGATGCTGACCTTGTTAATTTTCTTATGAGAAAACAAAAAATTTACAATCACACTTTTGCTTGTCCAAATGAGGCGATCTTTATATCGATTTTGGTCCTCTTGAAAAGAGGAATTTAATGCCATAATTATTTCCCCAAAGGAGCTGTTCAAAGTGGAATTTGACCCTAGTTGCCAATTTTAACAATCCCTCAAAGGGGAAACACCCGTTCGGTATAGACCCTCAAATTACATACCCAATTCTGCAACACAATATGATCTAGTAGACCAAGTGATTTGTGATAAGTTAATTTAGCCAATTAGCTTAAATTATTCCCAAATCACTTTTACATAAGACTCGACTAGAACACTAGGACTCACTTAAGACTTTGACAAAGAATTCCACCCTAGCTTTGGGGTGAGGTTGGAGGGAAAAACTTTGCCGACCATTCGTGTTTAGAAACACAAATGAATCAGTGAGACGAAAAACCTCCTAAAATGAAATTTTCGCCAAAATAGTAGGCTTACCTAGGTTGTTACATACATATACGGTCTTACTAACATCATTTACATTATAAATTTGCAGAATGGGTTTACAATGAATCAATAAACTGATGGTTGATGATCCAATCCTTTGAAATTTTTTGGCATATATGCTTCCTTGGAATTTTGACAAATTGATGACTGATGATCCAATCCTTTGAATTTTTTTGGCATATATGCTTCCTTGGAACTTTGACAAAAAGTGTGCAACACTTCTGCAGGTGAAATAGTGGATCCCACACTGTATGGGCAACTAATAGGTTCTTTGATGTATCTGCTCAACACTAAGCTAGATATATGTTCTATTGTGAATACACTTGGCTAGTTTATGGTGGAGTTGAGACAGGTCATTGGGTGGCAGCGAAGAATGTGTTGAGGTACAATAGACTTTGGAATAAGATATGTCAAAGTTGGAGGGGTAGAGCTGCAGGGGTACACAAATTTTGATTGGGAAGGAAGCGTAGTGGGTAGAAAATCCACATTTCGATGTTCTTTCAAGTTGGGATCAGCCATGATCTCATGGTTTAGTATGAAGCAACAGTCAATGGCACTTATCATCCATGATCTCATGGTTAAGTATGAAGCAACAAGCAGTGGCACTTAGTTCAGCAGAGTTAGAGTACATGGTGGCTAGTATGGTGATTTGTGAGGAAGTGTGGTTTCACAAGATGCTTGCAAGACTATTTGATCTACAGATGGGGCCAATGGTGATCTACTATGATAATCAAAGCTGCATTAAGCTCTTTGAGAATGTCATGTATCATGATCAGTCCAAGGACATCGAGATTAGATATCACTTCATTAGAGACAGGGTCCAAAGAGGTGCTATGAGATTGCAGTGCATTTCTGCAAAGGTAGGTGGCAGATGTTCTCACTAAGCCTCTAGTGAAAGGGAAGTTTGTGAAGTACCAAGATAAGTTGGGGGTGGTGGAGAATCCCTTCCTTGCTAGGAGGGAGTGTTGAAGCTTGTGCTAGCTAGCTTCAGAAGGTCTTCTAGATAGACTTGGTGTCTTAGCATGTGGAAGACATTATTTGCCTCTTCTAGGTGCTTGCTTGGTGGAGTAACCGATTTATGTCTTCTTTCCTAAGTCTAACTCAGGAAAAGTACAATAATTAAATTCAATTAATTATTGTGGACTATTAGGTCATTTTCTAGCGATCAATAGTTTAATTATTTAAGTGACTCAGAAATAATCTTAACCATTGATCTCCGAGATGATTATAGAAGGGAGATTAGGGTTAGGGATTTGGGTTAATGAAGATGATAAAGAAGACCCAATGAAGAGGAGAAGATACACAAAACTCAAGTGAGCGAGTCATCACGGAGAGAGCAATTTTCTCTAAATGCGAGTGGCTTAATGGACCAAGAGTGCAGAGAAGGAGAAGTGTGAGTGGATTGAGGGCGAATCCAGGAGGTCGAGTGGAGGAGATTGTAGGGTCGAGTTGTTGGAGGGAGTTCGATTTGATTTGGAGAAAGTCGAATTGTTGGAGCGCTGAGTTTTCCCTCATGTGAAATAGTGGCACGTAAGGAGTGCGAGGGTAGATTTTGTTGGCCGAGTATTTGGGCCAATTTCTCCAGGCCAGTTTCATTTGGAGGATGATTTCCTAGAGGTTAAATTCCTTCAGTGAAATTCATTCTATGGTAGCCAAGTTACAGGTTCTGGATATTGTATCTTTTGCTTGCATCTTTGTTGGTTGAAAACCTAGATTTTCCAGATTAATAGATGATGGAGAATTGTTGTGAGTGAATTATTTTTTGCAATATGTGATTGATCTCTCTAAGTTAATTTCCACTGCACACATTTATTTCTAGAAGTTAAAAATACCAATGATTTTATTTTTGGGTGATTTAGTGTTTATTTGGGTTAATAAATAATATGCTAGGGATAAAATAAATTGCCATTAGAAAAAAAATCTGGTTGGTATTTGAAATTTAACAATGTGTTGGGTATACTTGGTCAAGAGTAAATCATAAGCTTTTGAAACTTTCAGAAACATTCATGCATGGATTGAAAATGATGCACAATCTCATATTGGCTCTCTTCGTACTGAATATGGAAAATAATATACTTCTAATGAATTTGAAAACTACCTTTGCCAACATGGGATTCAACATCAAACAACCGTGCCATGCAATCCTCAACAAATTGGTGCAGGTGAAAGAATGATTAAGACTATATTAAATATGGTTCACTCAATGATGTTTTTAAAAAATGTAAAGCTAATGTTTTACACTGATGCAGTTCTATATCTAGTGTATAACAAAAACAAATGTCCATATCATGTTCTCAAAAACAAGACTCCTTATGAAATGTGGTATGGCCACATTCCTTTGGTAAAGCATCTCAGGATCTTTAGTTCCACCTGCTTTGCCTTGATTCCTAAGGAACAAAGAAGCAAACTTGATACAAGGATTCAAAAGTGGATCTTCTTGGGATACTCAGATGCCACTAAAGCATATTGTCTCTATGGTGAGGTTAATAAGAAGTTTAAACTGTCTAGAGATGTGATTTTTCTTGAATCTTCGAACATTGACAATATTTTTGAGCAACAACTTGATTGCTTGGATAAATTTAGTCATGCAAAACTTATCATGATTTTGATAATGAGATTCCACATCTTGAAGGGGGAATTCCTATATTGGATCAATATATGGAATCTCCTTCTGAAGCACTCTCTCCCCCTCATGAAGTTCCAACCACTTCATATCAAAAAGTCCCTTTGAGTGATGTGATTGAGAGGATTGGAAGGCTAAATCTTGATGCATCCCATGTCAATAAACAAAACAACCTGGATCAACTTAGAAAGGTCCTCCAAAATGGCTAATTAAAACACTTGAAAGTGTTCATCCTGATATGGTTGGAATACATGAACTAGAAGTTCCACCAAACAAAATGGAGGTGATGTAGATGATTCTGAGTTAATTGTTTATATGAATGTTTCTTATGATTGTGAATTAAATTTGTCTACTAATTTTGAACCAACTTCCTTTAAAGAAGCTGCTTCTCATGATAAATGGAAAGAAGTAGTGCAAGAGTATGATGCTTTCATAAAGAATGGAACATGGAAGCTAGTGGACCATCCATTTGGAACCAAACCAATTGGTTGCAAATGGGCCTTCAGGAACAATTATAAATAAGATGGATCACTTGACAAGCACAAAGTTGTTGAAAAATTGGTAGTTGCAGTCGACATTTTCATTGGCAAAACATGGAAGAAATTATATATTTTTCAAGTTGACCAAGTCCGCCCCACACATTGAATGGGTTTGACCTATGGTCAAAGCCCTCCTCCTAGCACTCATATATATTGGAGTTCGATGGACTTCATTTTGGCATCTCACTCACTCATCTATTCGGTCTGAAACAAGATCTTTCCACACGTGCGAAGGAGAAAAGAGGAAGATTATTTCTGTGTTGACCAACTCTCTTGACTTTTGTTTGACCAACATTGACTCGGGATTATCTATTGTTGTTTGACCGAGTTTCACTGATCTTGAAGGCTGAAAGTTTTAGTGGTTTGTTGACTTTGTTTGACCAAAATTTTGCTCATGTTCTGGTTTGGTGACTGAGGGTTGACTGTAGGTCAACTTCTGCGACTTGACCAAGTTTTGACTGTGGCTCGTTGATTGTCATTTAACTGAATTTTGGCACCTTTTGTTTAGCTACCTTAGGCCGAAATTTGACCCCTTCTATTAAGCTACCTGAGGCTGAAATTCAACCCCTCTGCTACAGGCTTTGACTTGGACCAACTTTGACTATTTCTCTCTCCTTTGACTAGTTTGACTTGGCATTTATTGAGGTCAAAAGATTGGAAATTTGATTGGAATATTCTGATGAATTGAACTTTCTCTCATAAGGAAAGATCTTTGGTTTTTCCCCTTGTGGGTTTTGCCCTGGCCATTGACCTAAATTTTGGTGTCTCTTGTCTTATTGTTTACTGTGATCTCTATTGCTATATTGAAGAAGTTAATGGTTTAAATTTTTCATGTATAACTACTTAATGGTTGGAATGCTCTAAGAAGTCTATTTGTATCATTGGAAGTAGTTATCAGTTTGAAAAATTATACTTAGTCTTGATTGCACTGGAAAATCAACATGGTATCAGAGCTTTGGTGAAGGGAAAGAACATTGAGATCACCTTGAAGAGCATTGAGAGCTTTATGATTCTATATCTTTTGTTCTTTTATTGGTCATCTTCATCATGATTTCCTTCATGAAGACAGAGCAAGCTTGAAGGAGCTACAAACTTCAGGGCATGGAAGACTACAATTAACCTAGTGCTTGCAAGGCATAAGGACTTAGCGTATTGTTTTGGGAAAAGTTACTAAACCAACTAATCAAGTAGGAAAAGACAAGTCTGAGGAAGATGACATCTTGGCTATTGGCTATGTGCATCATTGTGGAACTTGTTAGGGATCATCTAATTCCATTTATTGCTGATCACAAATCTTCTAAGGAGATGGATGATGCGCTCATTGGATTGTACACCATCAACAACATCAATCAATCTATAGGTCTAAAAGGTCAACTTCGTGATGTCAAGAGGACAAAGAATGATATTGTGGCATCATACTTCGTAAGAATATCCCAAATAAGAGATCAACTCAAAGCTATTGATGAACAAGTATCTAATAAATAATAAGTAGCTATAGCAATGGGTGGTCTACCTGAATCTTGCGACTCTTTTGTAGCAAGCATTAGTGGCAGAGAAAACCCACCTTCCTTTGATAAGTTATGGGCTGCTTGCACTCAAGAAGAATCAAAGTGCCTATCCAGAGGCAAGATTTTAAATCCAGGTGAAGATGCTCAAGCTTTTGCATTCCACTCAAAAAATAACAAAGGTAGAAGAAATTTTGGAAGATTTCAAAGAAATATAGGTAGAAAACCTAATTCAAGACCCTGCGCCAGGACCATTTCCAAAAAGGGGACTTGCTCCACAAAGAAGACCTCCTCCTCCCTCTCAAGAAAGAAGAGACATGACAAATGTTCATTGCCATCGTTTCCAAGCATATGGTCACTATCAAAATAGTTGTCCTCAAAGGAATGATCCTCAAAGGGGTTGTGATCGAAAAAGGAAAGGGAAGCACCATGCTTCTGCAATTGACCCTAATGAATCCTCACATAAGGGCAGGCTTAGAAAGAGAGATTTTGATGATGAATATTCATTCTATTATGCTTTTATAGGTTCCATTGCAGGTCATGATGAAATCTGGTTGGTGGATAGTGGTGCCTCTAGGAACATGACTGGAGGTTGTGAGAATCTCTCTAAGTTGGTTGAAAAGAAGATCAGTCAAAGGGTTGAGCTTGGAGACAATGGCAAGTACAAAGTCAAAGGCATTGGTTCATCATCCTTCTAATTGGAATCAAGAGGTAATGTCTCTATTAACAATATTTTATTGTTTTGGTTTGAAGAAAAATTTGTCGTCTATTTCATCTCTTGAAGACAAAGGGTATAGAATTGCATTCCTTGATGGACAAGTTCTAGTATGGATGGACTCCTCCTTTGAATCTGCCAAAGTCATTGCTGTACAAATTGGAGGCCTATATTGTCTACTTGGTTGCTCAATTCAAGCCTTGATACACAACACATCTGGTCTTTGTGAACTATGGCATCGAAGGTACACTCATGTTCATTATTGAAGGATTCTGTTAAAGGTGTACCTAAAATCAAGATTGAACATGATGGAGTTTGCAAAGGATGTTCTCTTGGGAAAAATGTCAAAGGACGATGTACTAGCAGTGATAGTATATCCAAGGGAATCGTGGATCTTGTGCATTTTGATGTTTGTGGGCCCATGTCTAACAAATCCTTGGGTGGTCATTTGTACAATGTCACTTTCATTGGTGATTACTCTCGTAAAACATGGATTTATTTCTTGAAATCCAAGGATGAGTACTTGAAAAGTTTCAGGAATTCAAGGCATAGGTTGAAAATGTTATAGGAAGAAGGATCAATACCTTAAGGTCTGACAATGGAGGAGAGTATGTATCCAAGGAGCTGATCACTTTTTGCAGGGATGATGGAATTAAGAGGGAGCTGATAGTTCCCTACTATGCTCACCAAAATGGAATTGCTGAAAGGAAGAATAGAACTATTATGGAAGTTGCCAAAGCCATCTTCATGATCAAGAGCTATCGATGTTTCTATGGGTAGAAGCTTCAAGGACAACTGTTTATGTTCAAAATAGATGCCCACACCGAGTATTGGATTACAAGACTATTGAATAAGTATTCATAGGTGAGAAACCCCGTGTTAAACATTTGAGAATTTTTGGTTGTCTTGTTTATGTTCACGTGCCCAAGGAGAAAAGGACAAAGTTGAAACCTTCTGGGAAGAAGGGAAATTTTGTTGGCTACAGTGAAAATTCAAAGGCCTTCAGGGTCTATGTACTAGGACACCATTCTATGAAATTTGCAGGGATGTCATTTTTGATGAGGACGCTGCTTTCTAGAAGTCCAAAGGATCACACTTGGACTTTGATGGTGAGATGCAAATGGCTCCTAAGAATGTGGAATTGAAATCTAAAGAATCTGAACCTATGGAACAAGATCCTCATGAAGAGTTTGATGATCCACATGAATATGTTAACTCACCAAGAGTCATTATACTTGAGACTAGAAAGAGATCTGCTTGGCCTGAAAAAACTTTGAAGGGAGCTGAAAGACATGCAACACCTCGTGGGACCTTTAGGGAAAGCAAGAGGCCAAAGAAGTATTCAGGATATGCAACATTGGTGACTAAGATTATTGAGTCCAAGCCATCCACCTAATAAGAAACAATTGAACATCAAGTTTGGAAAGATGCTATGATTGAGAGTACCAATCCATATTGAAGAATGATGTATGGGAAATTGTGCTAACGCCTGAAGGGAAAATTGTTGTGTCTTCCAAATGGATCTACAAAATCAAGCATGTAGTTGATGGAAGCATTAATAATTACAAGGAAATATTTTTGGCTTGTGAATTCTCCCAGAAAGAGGGAGAGGATTGTGAAGACACATTTGCTCTCGTTGCCAGGTATTCTTCTATTAGATCTGTTATTACTCTTGCTTTTATTGCAGGTTGGAAATTGCATCAAATGGATGTCAAGATTGCCTTTCTGAATGGAGTCGTTGAAGGGAAAGCTTATATAGAGCATCCTCAAGGCTTTGAGATTCATGATAGAGACACATGTTTGCAAATTGAAGAAAGCCTTGTATGGGCTTAAGAAGGTTTCTTGTGCATGGTACTTTCGCATGAATAACTATTTGTTGAGCCTTGGTTGGAAGAAGAGCGATGTTGATCCAAATTTGTACTTCAAATTTGTTGAAGGTGAGCCCTTGATTTTTCTATTGTATGTAGATGATTTATTCCTGACAGGGGTTGAGGTTCTCATTGTCTAGTGTAAGAGAGAGCTGATTTCTGAATTTGAGATGAAGGATCTTGGTCTTACACATTACTATTTGGGATTGGAAATATGGGAAAAGCCCAATGAAATCTTTGTTGGACAAGGAAAGTACACCATTAATATCCTTAAGAAATTTGGATGGACTGTAGGTTTATGGACACTCCCATGGTGACAAATTTGAAGAAGATACGAGATTGTGATTCTGATCTAATTGATCCCTCAATGTATTGCAAATTGATTAGCTCATTGAACTATCTGGTGAACACCAAACTTGATATTTGCTATGTTGTGAATACGTTGCATTGGGTTGCAGTGAAACATATATTGAGATATCTTCGTGGCACCATTAATTATGGTCTGAGATATGCTTCTAATGTAAAATGGTAGCTGCATGGTTTTACTGATGTTGATTGGGTTGGAAGCATTGATGATAGAAAGAGCACTTCTGGTTTTTGTTTTAGCTTGGCTCTACTATGGTTTCATGGCCAAGTAAGAAGCAAACTCCTATTGCTCTTAGTATGACTAAAGCTGAGTATATAGTGTTGGAAAATGTAACTAGGTTCGGGTCTTCATTTAATGTATTTGAGTCATCTTGTAATGTACTTGTCAAAAGAATAGAGAAACAAATTATTATTATTATTATTGTGACTTATTAAAGCATGGGTTTCATGCTTGGGTCACCATGTTTTAGGTCAAAGTCCCCATTGAAGACTTTTAGGATTTGTTCCTAGTTAATAGAGTCATTTTACTTTTAAAGAGACACTTCTTGGGCTTTTGAATCTTGTAAAAATGTTAAGTATTGAGTCAACTATGATTTATGTGTCCTCCACACCAATTTGGCCTAGAAGAGATAAAGTTGGCCTAAGGAAACTAATTCGACCTTAGATGGAGCCTATAAATGTAAGCACATCGAATTCATTTGAAGCACACTCTCTCTCAAGAAGTTCGATATCTCTTGTAGCTGGGAAAAGTGCGAAGTTTGTTGTCGGGAAGCCAAAGTAAATGTGAGTTTGGGGAAGTCTAAGGAGAAAGGAAAAATAAAAAATTTGGTGCCTCTCTCTCTCTATTTCATACCCTAGATTGGGAGATTGAAGTCTTCCAAGTTTCACTATTGTTGGAAGCTGTTGCTTAGTCGAAGTTGCTGGAAAGGGGTTGATATTCTGGGAGGCTGACTTGGTGTGGAGGGAAGGTATGGTCTTGGTCTAGGGTGAAGATTCTCAAAGAATACTATTGAAAGGAAGAATTTTTTGACTGGGTTTTACCCTCGAGGGGGGTTTTACCTTGGCACAGTGCCTACATTTGGTGTCTATTGTTTTATGTGCTGTTACTTTGGTAATTGCTTGATGAACTAAAAGAAAGAAGATATAAAGAATCATAATAACAAGAAACATCACAATTAATTATCAAGAATAAGAAAATCTTTTTGCGTTTTTGATTTTCTAACATGGTATTAGAGCTTTGGTGAAGAAGGTAGAAAAAGGTAGTCTCAAGCACTTGATCAAGGAACCATTCAAAAGGATTATCTCAGGGAAGGAGTCTACTATATTCAAGGAAAATGTCTAACACAATCAAGGGAGAGAACAAACTTGAAGGGGCCTCAAACATCAGGTCCTGGAAGAAGAGGATTGACCTCATCCTTGAAAAGGAAAAGGTACTAGACTTGGTCAAAGAAAAGTAAAGAAGCCTACAAAGGATTCTAGCAATGCTGACAAAGAGAAATTCAGGGAATTAGAATTGGTGGCTATGACTCTAATGGTAGAAGGAATAAAGGATAACCTTGTCCCATTCATAGCTAACATTGATCATGCTCAGGAAATGTATGAAGCCTTGTCAAAGTTATTTACTATTAAGAACATTGGTCAAGTTGCAAGTTTGAAGAATGAGATAAGGACCACAAAGATGACTAGGATACAGTGGCCTCTTTCTTTGTGAAGATAGCAAGAATCATAGATGATCTTTTGGCCATTGATGAAATTGTTCCAGATAAAGGACTCGTGATCACTGCGCTATTAGGATTGCCACCCTATCGGGGTGCATTTGCAGCAGGTCTTAACAGTTGGAAGGAAGCTCCCACTTTTGAAGAACTATGGATTGCCCACAGTCACGAAGAATTAAAGATCTCATTAAGAGTATCAAATGCCTACTTTGCTCAACAAAAAGGAAGGAAATCAAAAGGACCAAGGAAGAAAATTGACATGTCCAAGATAGAATGCTATCAATGCCATAATAAGGGTCACTACAGGAGTGATTGTCCCAATAATCCAAATAATAAGAAGAGAGATAGAGATCATGCTAACATTGTTGAGGAAGGAGACTCAAAGAAAGCAAAACCTGAAGAATCTGATATAAGGGATTTACACTATTAAGTCCTTTGCTTTTAGTCTTAGATATTCTATTTTGTATTTCTAATGTTTAGAATTTATAGGTTTTAACATGTTTTTGGAAAAGACTTTTCTTTTTCTTTATAAGTTTATAGGTATCCCTCAAGCTTTGGATGGAGCCCCCATTAACTCCCAAAGTTAAGTATTTCATCTCCTTTCAGTTTTTGGTTTCATGTACTTGTTTAAGTTTTGATCATATTAATAGTAATCACCATCCTCCCTCTATTGTCTTGATTAGGAAGACATCTGCTATATCCTCAAGGAGCATGGAAGGAAGCCACCCAAGGAAAGGTTTGTCAAGAAACAAAGGTATGCCTTAAACTACAATACATTGATTTCTTTATACTAAAGGTTCATTCATTTGACAATCTATTACTAACGTTGTTATGTCTAGCTATATTGAATCACAATGATTCTTGTTTTGGATGATTCATCATTTGATAAATCTACCCACCCCACTCATATTCTTAAATGATTTTGTAGAACCCTAGATAGGTTATGGAAAACCCTAACCTAAGGGTATGCTAATGTGAATGTATGAAACCCTAAACTGCTTAGGGATATTGTAAAATGCTATTTGAAGTTTTTGTTGATGATGTCATGTTTAGGATTTTGGTATAATCAGGAAAACCTAACTTGTTAGGATTTAATGATAAAGTCTAAAAATCCCAAACCTTTTTGGGTTTGCTATGTTTCTACGTTGAAACCCTAACTCATTAGGGTTTGGTGGAATGTGCAAGCAAGACCCTTATAATATCTTAGAAATTATTTCCTTGGTATGTGTGTGTTTGTCTGATCAAAGTTACAAACCCTAGTCTAATCAAGTTTTCTATTGATATTTGTGAAGTTGGGTTTGACTAACACACGATATGAAATGCCTTTGCATGATGATGAAACCCTAAGTGTATATAGATATGTCCTTTTGGTCAAAACCCTAGCTTGGTCTAGGTCAATATATGCCCAATGTATTATTGTTGTCGGACATATGATATGCTTATGCATGGTAATGAATTCCTAGATACATGGGTTGACCTAGTTATTGATGGTCACAAGTCTTAGGATTTAATATAAGTCCTTGTCTGAGATTCGAAGATGATTCTAGGGTTTTGCGACTAAACCCTAGTAGAAATTAAATTCTCTAGTATGCGTGATATAACAATCTGAGATCTATTTAATGATTGTTAAGATTGTGGAAATGGAATTCTAGTGTTTTGGAATTAAACCGTAGTAGAAGTGAAAACCTCTGATGAATGATGACAATATGATAATTTGAGATTTGTGTAAGATTGTTGATATTTGAGATTTGTGTAAGATTATTTTAATCTGAGTTTCGCTGATAAGAAATCTAGGGTTTGCAACTAACCCTAGTGGAAGTTGGTCATGTTAATGACTAAGTTGTGATTGACTTTGATCGATTCTTTTGTATGAAATCTAGGATTTGTATGAAACCCTAGTAATCTATCATATGAATTTTGAAACTTGTTAGATGCTTTATAGATCTATAGTTGTTTGAATTGGTTCTAGGGTTTTCTATATGTTGAAGTAAGTTGAAGTAAGGTATGTCATACCTTTGGAAGAAACATTGAAACCCTAGATGGAACGAAAGTTGTTGTGAAGTAGTCTAGGGTTTATGACAAAGATCCTAGCAAGATGTTGAAGAGTATCTGTCTCTTGTTTGTAATTAAGTCTAGGTATCTGATATGTATAAAGTTGAAATGCTTTCGTGATTTTGATATGGCTAACTTCATGCTTCTATAAACTTGGTTGTACTTGCTATTTAAGTTGTGCAGGTACACAATCTTCAATATGGTGAAGATGCTCGTTGATGTGATAAGCATGATGAGGATAATAATAAATTCTAATGAAATGGTTGGAAGCCACGAAAGATTCTTCGATGTCGAAAAGAAGAAGATGATCTCCTTGAGGAAGCTGAATAGAAGAGATCTCCCTAAGATTAAGAGGGAGTCTGGATAAAGAGATGCGCCCTGGTTGAGAGGGAGGACATGGCTTGGTTTTGATTAATGAATTTCGAAGGATATGTTGCTGCATGGGAAGTACTAAAGGAAAGTGTATGATTGAGGAATCTTCTATCAAAGATTCGGTTGATAGTCCTACTATGAAAAGTTGAGAAGCAACATCAAGTTTTCTGGAAGACCCCTGAGGTTTGTATTTGACTATGTACATGTGAAAGTATATTATTATTGGGGTTGTGATTGTATAGGTGAATCTCTCGAAGGTGTTGATAGCATGCTGGTTACCAATCAGTTTGATTGGGAGAGATTGGTTATCCTTGATCTGCTGGATCTAGGAGAGTTAAGGCTTTGTGAGTGAAGCATTGCCTAGGAAGACATCTGGTTAACATTTTGTGTTGATGTGTAGGTCCCGAAGTTGGGAAGGTGGCGTTGGTCATTGCGCTCTGACACAGTTGGATTTCTGGGTTGATGGTTAGCTAGTAAGCGTGATGGTACCTAGAGAGGCTGAAAGCTTGAGTCCATCTTATTCCCACTTAGATAGATTTCCCTGGTCAGGAATCTTGTCTGTGGCATTGCGGTGCCTAAATTGTTGAGAGACCAATGGATAGATTACTCTGGTCATGAATCTAGTTGGTAGCATTGTGGTGCCGAAACTGTTGAGAGACCAATGGATAGATTGCCCTGGTTAGGAATCTAGTCCATGGCATTGTGGTGCCTAAAGTTCTTCATGGTTCATATCATTTGAGATCTTCCATTGTACTTGTATATTATGAATACCTCCCTAGTTAAGAGGGAGTCTTGGAAAATGTAACTAGGTTTGGTCTTCATTTAATGTATTTGAGTCATCTTGTAATGTACTTCTCAAAAGAATAAAGAAATAATAATTATTATTATTATTGTGACTTATTAAAGCATGGGTTTCATGCTTGGGTCACCATGTTTTAGGTCAAAGTCCCCATTTAGGACTTCTAGGATTTGTTCTGAGTCAATAGAGTCATTGTACTTTTAAAGAGACCCTTCTTGGGCTTTTGAATCTTGTAAAAAGGTTAAGTATTGAGTCAAATATGATTTATGTATCCTCCACACCAAGTTGGCCTAAGGACACTAATTCGACCTCACATGGAGCCTATAAATGCAAGCACATTAAATTCATTTGGAGCACACTCTCTCACAAGAAGTTCGATATCTCTTGTAGCTAGGGAAAGTACGAAGTCTGTTGTAGGGAAGCCAAAGTAAGTGCGAGTTTGGGGAGGTCTAAGGAGAAAGGAAAAATCCAAATTTTGGTGCCTCTCTCTTTTTGTTTCATACCCTGGATTGGGAGATCGAAGTCTTCCAAGTTTCATTGTTGCTAGAAGCTGTTGCCTAGTCGAAGTTGCTGGAAAGGGGTCGAAATTCTGGGAGGCTGACTTGGTGTGGAGGGAAGGTCCGGTCTTGGTCTAGGGTGAAGAGTCTCGAAGAATACAATTGAAAGGAAGAATTTCTTGACTGGGTTTTCCCCTCGAGGGGGGTTTTGCCTTGCCATAGTGCCTTACATCTGGTGTCTATTGTTTTATGTGTTGTTGCTTTGGTAATTGCTTGATGAACTAAAAGAAAGAAGATATAAAGAATCGTAACAACAAGAAACATCACAAGTAATTATCAAGAATAAGAAAATCTTTCTGCCTTTCTAATTTTCTAACATATAGCTGCATGTTCAACCTGTTATGAAGTTGTGTGGCTTCGTAATTTGTTTGCTAGTTTGTTTGATTAGGTGTTAGAATCAACCATTGTATATTGTGATAATCAAAGCTGTGTAAAGCTTTATGAGAACCCAGTTTTTCATGACAAGTTGAAACACATTGAGATCAAGTATCATTACATCTGGAATATTGTCCAGAGAGGAGCTGTGAGGCTTGAATATGTATCTACTGATGAGCAAGTTGCTAATGTTTTGACAAAACCATTGTTCCAGATGAAGTTTGCTTATTTTAGAGAACAACTTGGAGTTGGAGAGAAGGAGCATAGATAGTATAACATCATATGATTGACAATCTTCCTTGGGCTAAGAGACCAAGGATTATGGTTGAGATGGTTGTCCTGGTTACTCCCTTGGGTCATTGAGATTGACTGAGAAACCAATGTGGTTGGGGAGTTTGGAGTTTGGTTTTGAGGCTTGGAGTGATCCCTTAAGTCATTATGTTTGACTGAGAGACCGGTGGGTTTGGTTGGGGACACTGATTTTGAGTTCTCTGCCTTGGGTCATTGTATTTGACTGAGAGACTATATAGTTGGGGAGTTTGATATTGAGATAGGGATTCGTCCCTTGGGTCATGGACCAAGAGACCTTGTTTATGGCTAGGGATATGGACCCTGTGTTTGTGTACTCGCTTGGGCCATTGTGCTTGACTAAGAAACCATTTCATATGGTTGGAGAGGTTGGCCTCATTGATTGATCCCATGGTTAGTTGGCATTGACCTTGATGCCATTGGGTTTTGTCTTGTGGGATGAATTTGATGATATGTATCTTTCCTTGTGATGAGACTTGTACATTTGATATCTCCCTTGGGTTGTTATTGAGAGATCAATGGATTGATCGGGGAGATTGATCTTGAGAGAGAGAGAGAATGAAAAGTATCTCTCTAGCTAAGAGGGAGTGTTGAAAAATTGGTAGCTATGGTCGATATTTTTATTGACAAAACAAAGAAATTATATATTTTTCATGTTTACCAAGTCGGCCTCACTTGGACATGTCGACCCCACTCATTGAATGGGTTTGACCCTATGGTCAAAACCCTCCTCCTAGCACTCATATATATTGGAGTTCAAATGACCTCATTTTTGCATCTCATTCACTCATCCATTCAGTCTAAAAACAAGGAGATCTTTCCACATGTGCGAAGGAGAAAAGAGGAAGATTAGTTTTGCATTGACCAACTCTCTTGACTTTTGTTTGACCAAAATTGACTTGGGATTTTCTGTTGCTATTTGATCGAGTATTTGACTTGTTAGTGTCAGTCTTTCCAGCCTTCCTCCAGTGATCAAATGTGCTCTTACAAAGTGATTTTGAAGTGTCAAGGTCAAATTTTGTCATTTCAGTGAGTCTTCAAGCAAAATTTGGTCACTAGGCATTAGGTTTAGGGTTTGCTCTCACTCTTTTCAAAGTTGCCCAAATGCCAACCTATGTCACTATTCAGCTGAGCCTATCATCATTCAGAGGGTTGTCATCATCATGTCAAGTTCCATAGGGTCATTTTACAGCTTATCCATGCTTCAGTTGTGCCTAGGCAAGGTTCATTTCCCTCTCCTAGGGTTTTGAGGCAATTTCTCTTGGATGGTCAAATCAATGGCAAAACTTGTTTCCTGATATTCATACACCTTCCCCTATCCTTAATGTACCTTATCAAGCACTTCCCAACACTCAGATCCCCCAAAATCCTCATTTTTGCACAAACCCTAGTTTCTTGCTACAACCTGGCAATTTTCTAGGTTGGGCCTGTGTTTTGCCCTTTTGGACCTTTTCCCCTCACTCAATCTCTGAGATTCCACTTTCCCCTGCTCCCTAACATCCCTCCCCACTCCCAAAAAATTTCCCCAAGAATTTAGAAGCCCCCTATCCCCTTCATTTCGCTCCATTTCGACAAAACCCTTGTTCCACACATCGGGATAAGTTTCACTAAAATGATGTTTCTGAGCAATCAAGGATGATTTTTTCAAAACTGAGAGAGGTTTTTGTCCACAACATGCCAAGGAAGAAAAAACTCCTTCACTTTTTGCACAAGTGTCATGGTTTTAAAGAAATGTCAAAAATACTGGCGAGAACGAAGGTGCTCCAAGGACGGTTGGCCAAAGCACAAAAACGAAGGAAAACGCCCGATCCACTCCCAATTTTGGCCAAAGCCTCTTTGACTGAGCATGGTACTTGATTGGGGACTCCCAGCCCAAATTTCAAGAAATTTGGAGAAAATTTTGTCATTTGTGAATTTTTTGTGCCAAACACAGGTTTTTCCCATTAACAGGTCTCAGCCCCCGTGAGACCCTTCATCCCGGCAACTCCATTTTTCAAAAACTCAGCATTTTCAAATTTGTCATGCAAAGTTACATATGCTCCTGGATGGACTTGAGATTTTGTGAAGTTTTGGGCCTCCAGAAAGTCAAAAAACATGCAAAATTTGACTTTCTGCCACTTTTTTGAATTGTAGAAAGCTGTCTTGGGAGAATTGATTTTTGACAGGGCAAATGAACTCCAAATTCAAAAATTCCAGTTGGGTTGGAAAGTAGACTCATAGACCTTTCCAACAAGCCAACTTTTGCTCAATTTGGCCACCTGCAAGTGCCCCAAACATGGCTCCAAAGGGGCGCGACCCGTCAGGTAGGGGGGCGCGACCCGTCAGGCAGAATTGTCCAGAAATGTACTGTACAGCCCAAAAAACGTAGATTTGACTTTTTGAGGTGAATGATGATTCTCCTTGATGTAATTATGGTACTTTTTAGACACTTTTACCCTTATGTAACTCTTCTAGAAGATTCATGCATGAAAAGGGTACAAATTAAATGAATGAATTGGTTTCCAAGTTTATAGAGGCAAGTTGTTTTGACTGACTAGTTTGTAGTGCTTAATTTAGAAGTGGTTGAAACAACTCCTAGGATAGTGAGCTCGACCCATGGAGGCAGGGAAAGAGGTTATATCATCTATATTATGTACTTTCTTGCTCATTTTCATGGTTGGACTCTTGAGGGAGAAGCTTATCATTGTATTATTTCACTGTATCTCTGCAATTTTTGGCTAAGGAAGACCAGGGTTTTGCAGTCCTCTTTGGGATTCTTGTGGACTCATGTGTTGATGGTGTGTTTCTCAATTTTCTTGTAAGTTTTGTTATGTGATTCATTTCCTTTCTTTACTTCTGCACATTAAACAAATGAATTGTTAAAGTAAGAATTCATGCTTGCCATGCTCTGCTTTTAAGTTTGTTTAATTGCAATGTTTTCTACTGTCTAAAGAGAATTCAAAGTTATTGTTTGCTCTCTTTAACTCTCTTTCTTTCATTCCTGAACATCCACTTCAGTTAAAGTCATCAACACTGTCTCCTACCTCGCCCCAAGGAACCCCCTGCAGAAACTGTGTCCCATCCCCGCACCCAAAATTTCCCTCTCCTCAATTTGCCACCAAAAACCCAAAAACCCGAAAATCAACCCTTTTGATCAGTTTACTAGCCTAAAATTAGTGTTACCCTATTCTTCATCTCATCCATTGAAGATTTTACTGAGATTGACCGGAGAGAGCCTTCTTCTGTCCCGTAGGGCTAGCTACGAGCCTAAATGGTTTGATGTTGCCTTGAGGTTTGCCTTTTTCAGCCTGAGGTGAAATTTCAAGCGCTAACATACTGGCGACCATACTGGGGAGAACAAACTTGTTTGTGGATTTATGTGTTTGTTTCATAAGTCTTAGACGGAGCCTGAAGATTATGTCAGGTAGCCTTCGAAACGCTTTTGCTTTGCATAAGCGCAAGTAGATAAATGCTGCTTCAGTCAATCTCCGTGAGCTTGTGAATACAGCACTTCAATTACATTTTACCCCAGTGTATTTGTAAACTCTGAACTTTTGGATGATTAGTTGAGAGTTTTCACAGGCTGAAATCATTCACCTGGCGACTCCTTTCATGAAGAATCCAGCGACCTGTGCTTCATGGTGACT
>APFE030406372.1:0-12864 GCA_000404065.3 Pinus taeda
CCACAAAGAATTTCGGTGTGCAAAAACTGCGTGGAGAAGATTTCTAAGGGAAAACCAAACAAGGTATTTTATTTTCTAGCATAATTTGTTGAATAAATTCAGTGAATTGAAGAAAATAATTTTAGGATACTGAAGCAAGGTTTGTTAAATAGTAGGAAATTGAAGTTAAACAAAAGGGAATTTTTTTCAGAAAAATGTTTTCTAAGTCAATTTGAAAAATTGTTGGGGAATTTGTGAATTTTTTTCCAGAAAATTGAAGTAGAATTGATTAAAAAAAATAAATTGGAAAACCCTTTGTTGGAAGAAGACAATCAGAATATTTTCTTTTAAAGAAACCCTACTTGAAAGATTGAAACCCTAGGAGGAAAGAAAAAAAATGGCCAAGATGTCGAATGCAAAATTCGAGGTGGAGAAATTCATCGAAAAGAGCAATTTTTCTCTTTGGAAACTGAAGGTTAGGGATCTAATTGTGCAACAAGGGTTGCACAAGGCATTGGATGGGGCAACTAAGAAACCTGCAACCATGACTGATTCAAACTGGGAGGACTTGGATGCCCGAGCTCTCAGTACCATCAAGTTATGCCCGGTGGATGAGGTTCTCTTCAACATTGTTGAAGAGAGTATAACTTCAGGATTGTGGGAAAAACTGGAAAAACTCTATATGACAAAGTCATTAACTAATAGAATTTATCTGAAAAGACAATTGTACAGTCTTCGAATGAAAGAAGGTTCAAAAGTTGCAGAACATTTGAACGTTTTTAATACACTTATATGCCAATTAACAGATATGGAAGTTAAAATTCAGGAAGAAGATAAAGCCATAACCTTGTTGTGTTCTCTGCATAAATCATGGGATCACTTCGTAACTTCAATAAGCTTGAGCACTACTGATTATTTAAAGTTTGAATTAGTCATGGGAGCTTTGCTGTCTGAAGAAGTATGAAGGAAATCCAGTATTGAAATAGTTGCATCATAAGCCATGGTAGCCAGAGGACGCTCAAAGGAAAGAGGAGAAAAACCAAGGGGGTCTTCCAGATCTAAATTGAAGGGAAAGAAGTGTAAAGAAAAATGTTAGCACTGTAATAAAATTGGACACTTGAAGAAAGACTGTTGGAAACGAAAAGAATCTGATAACCCGAAGAAGGAAGCGAATCAGGTCAATTCAGGTATGATAGACGAAGTTTTATCTGCTGAAGAATTATGTATGATAGATGAAACTCCACCTGAATGTAATGTCTCTCAAGGTTTAGAAAGCTGGCTGTTAGACTCTGGTGCTTCTCATCACATGTGTGCACACAGAAATTGGTTTACTTCGTATAAAAATGTAAATGGTAGTTCTGTGTTTATGGGTAATAATGTGTCATGTCAGATTGTTGGGATGGGGAATATTAGGATTAAGATGTATGATAGCACAGTTAGAACATTAACTAGTGTTAGAAATGTACCTGATTTGAAGAAAAATTTGATTTCTTTGGGAGTGTTGGATTTAGATGGTTATAAGTTTACAGATCAAGATGGCGTCTTGAAAGTCTTTAAAGGAGCCCTAGTGGTTATGAAAGCAGAAAAGGTCGGAAATCTTTACAGGTTAAAAGGAAGTACTTAGGTCAGTGAAGCAGCGGTTGCATCAGAAAAGGAAGAAGCAGGTACTCGTCTATGGCATCAGCGATTAGATCATATGAGTGAGAAAGGTCTTCAGATACTGATGAAAATTAAATCTCTTCCTAATCTAAAATCCTTGAAGTTAGATTACTGTAAACATTATGTGTATGGAAAATGGTGTAAACAGAGATTTAAAATTGGAAATCATAATAGTAAAGATATTTTAACTATATTCATTCTGATCTATGGGGACCATCCCCTGTTGTATCATATGGAGGTGCTATATATTTTTTAACGTTTATTGATTATTTATCCTGTAAAGTTTGGGTCTTTATGCTAAAAAAGAACGCTGATGTATTCAATGTCTTTAAACAATTTAAAGCAATGGTAGAGAAAAGAACAGGTAAATCTATTAAATGTTTAAGAACTGACAATGGTGGTCAGTTCACTTAAATTGAATTTGAACAATACTGCAAGGATGAGGGAATTATTAGACACAAAACTATTGTTTATACTACTCAACAAAATGGTGTTGTTGAGCGTATGAATCGAACTCTTATGGAAAGAGCTAGAAGCATGATCAGCAATGCTAACTTGCAAAAGAAGTTTTGAGCAGAAGTAGTATCTACTGCTTGTTATTTAGTTAATAGATCACCTTCAGTAGCAATTAATTGTAAAATTCATAAAGAAGTTTGGATAGGTTAGTCTTGTGATTATTCACATTTGAGGATATTTCATTGTGATGCCTATTCTATTATTCCTAAAAATCAGCGTTCAAAATTACATCTAAAATCGAAGTGTTATGTCTTTGTTGGGTATGACTATGCAGTGAAAGGATATAGGTTATGGGATCCTAAATTGCGGAAGTCATTAGTCGAGATGTAACATTTGATGAATCTTCTTTTTCAAAATCAAATGTTGAAAGAATTGAACAGGAACAAGTATCGCCAAATCAACGAGTTCAGTTGGAGGCTAGACCTTTCGGTGATAGTCAAAAGGAAGGAGAGACTTCTGGAGAAAAAGGTGTTGAAGAAACAAAGGAAGCCCTTGAAGCTTCTGAACTAGTTCAACAACCAGTCGCTCTAAGAAGGTATACAAGGGAAAGAAAATAAATGGTATGAAGATTCTGCTTCATCTTTTGCTTTGATTACTAAATATGAGGAGCCTTCTTATTATTAGGAAGTAGTACATGATACAGATAGTGAAAAATGGAAAACGGCTATGCAAAAAGAAATGGATTCCTTAGCCAAGAACAATACCTGGGATCTTGTAGAGCTTCCTAAAGGGAGAAGTGTTTTTGGATGCAAGTGGGTTTCAAACTAAAACGGAAAGTTGATGGAAGTATCGAAAGGTATAACGCAAGACTGGTAGCAAAAGGGTATTCTTAGGTTGAAGGTATAGACATTCATGAGATTTTTTCTCTAGTTGTAAAACTTGTTTCTATTCGTACTATGTTGGCACTAATTGCGTTACTTAATCTTGAGTTAGAATAGTTAGATGTTAAAACAACTTTTCTACATGGTGATTTGAATGAAGAGATATATATGGAACAGCTAGAAGGTTTTTTACAAGGTTGCAACAAAAGATTAGTTTGCAAGCTCATGAAATCATTGTATGGCCTAAGGTAGTCTCCCAAACAATGGTACAAGAAGTTTGATTCCCTCATGATGAGCCAAAACTTTATAAGAAGTGAGTATGGTCATTGTGTATATTTTAAAAGTTTCAACAGCATATTCATTATCTTAGTTTTATATGTTGACGTTACGCTTATTGCAAGCAAAAGCATGGAAGAGATCAACAGGTTAAAGGCTTAGCTCTCTAGGACATTTGATATCAAGGATCTTGGAGCAGCAATATCTTGGGCATGGAGATACACAGAGACAGGAAAAATGGTAAGCTTTCGTTATCACAACAGAAGTATGTGGAGAAAGTACTTGAAAAGTTTTGTATGAACAATGTGAAACTTGTTAATATTCCATTAGCTTCCCATTTTAAGATTTCTTCGGTTTTGAGTCCTAGAACTGATGAAGAAAAGAAGTATATGTATCATGTACCATATGCAAATGGTGTAGGCAACTTAATGTATGCGATGGTATCTACAAGACCTAGCATTTCACATGCAGTTGGAGTTGTCAAAAGGTTCATGGCAAATCCAAGTGAAGAACATTGGCGAGCAGTGAAATGGGTGCTTCGATACCTAAGAGGCACAAGTGACCATTGCATCATCATTAATGGTAGTTAAGGATCAATCTGTGGATGTGTAGATGTTGATTATGTAGGTGATTTGGACAAAAGAATATCTACTACAGGTTATGTCTTTACTCTTGCAGATGGAGCAATTAGTTGGATGTCAAAGCTTCAAGAAACAGTTGCATTGTCTACTACCGAAGCAGAATATATAGCTACTTCAGATGCTAGTAAAGAAGCAATCTGGTTAAAGGGTTTGCTTGATGAGATTGGAAGGATGCAGGAGAAAGTGGATGTACTTTGTGACAGTCAAAGTGTTATTCACTTCGCTACAAATCCTACTTATCACAGTAGAACCAAGCACATTGATTAAGGTATCATTTTCTGAGACATGTGATCGATGGCAGACAATTATCTCTTCAAAAGGTCCATACGCAAGAGAATTGTGTAGACATATTCACAAAGCCAATTACAATAGAGAAGATGCAATGGTGTTTAGCTTCTCTTGGCTTGCAGAAAAGATGATGAATGGGCATGGGCAAGGGATTAGGAAAATTGTTGTCAAGGTGGAGTTTGTTGGAAGTTTGACAACAAATTATGTAAATATGAGTAATATTTGTATTAGCTACTACTAGTTACATTTATACCGAAACAACAGTTATGTAACTGAGGAGGCTTGTATAAAACTAATGAATGCCCGAGAAATGTAATCGTGGAGAATCATTGTTTAATTAATAGAGATTCCAATCCCTTGCCCCGTGGATGTTTTCTTGACACCCTGTCAAGGTTTTACCACGTAAATCCTATGTTGTTATTTTGTGTGTTTGAATTCAGTTTTCCAGTTGGTTATGAGTTTTTCTTGGTCAATGTTTAACTGAATGTTTATTTTCTTTCCTCATTTCCCCTATTCGAACTACAAACATGAAATGCTCCTTAGCTTGAAACATATCGTTTTCAAAGGAAAGCTCTTCAGTAATCAAAACATGTGATTTTGTTCCCACTTCCGCAGAACTGCGTTATAACCTTTTATTTTATTTTTCAACAAACTATTCTCTTCTTCAAGTTTGTTGAACCTCATTTCAAAAATTTCTAGCAAATTTGTTTACAATTCTCTTCTTCAGGTTTGTTGAACCTCATTTCAAGCACGCTGCTTTAAGTTTTGAATTTCAGCAAAATTTCTTACAATGCTTTGTTCTCATTCTGTAATCTAAAGATTGATTTTTTCATGGTTTGAATTTGAACTTTCTGCTCCTGACTTGGGGCATCTAACTTTTTAGGCAATATTTCATTTTGTTTTTTCAACTTTTTCATATTTGGTGGGTGGATTTGTCCATTGAATTTGTAAAAGGTTTGAATTTGTAATAGGTTAATGTGAACATTTAACTGTGTAGTATTACCAAAAGAGTTTTCTAGTAAGATAATTTGGTAGTTGGTACAATAAGATGTTATCTTCTCCACTTGGTTTCAAATCTTAAGAGCTTGTGATAATACGGAAGGAGCAGGAGTAATCTCCCACCCCAGTGGATTCTGCTCTATTACTAACAAATTGAAGAAATAGGCTCCCCACCTTGGTAGAATCTCAATAGTTACTAACAAGTTACAGATTCCTTATGATTTAAAAAAAAAAAAACAACATTTTCTATAATCACATCACTATTCCTCTTAACGATGAAAGGTTTAAAAAATTAACTTTCTCCAACTAACTATGAAAGGTTTATAAGCTACTTGATTTGCACTCTAGATACATTGCCTTGACCGTTTTCCTTCCAATCGCAGGAAAATAAATATAATTCAAACTTGATAGGTTTCACGGAAAAGGCAATGCATATTTACTCTATGTGCTCATATAAATGGAACTTCAATCTATTGAAGGTATTCACAATCTAGAATCTTCTGGTCAAATTAATTTTCACATTAAACTAGCATAAATCTATCTTAAGTACTATTTAACATGAATCCAAAATGATCTAATTTCTTCAAGTGCAATTTATTTTTTTGAGTAGACATTATGTAAATGCTTCGTTTAGTTATTTATGAGTATTCACAATCCAGAATCTTTTGGCCAAATTAATTTTCACATTAAACCAACATAAATCTATCTTAAATATGATTTAACATGAGTCCAAAGGGATCCAATTTCTTCAAGTGCAATTTTTTAATGAATAGACATTATTTAAATGTTGTCTTGTTATTTATTTATTTTTATTTTAGATTTAAAAAAAAAAATATTTGACCAACATAAACAAAATTTCAATTTTGATAACCAACTGACATCTTTACACATCTTACTATATTGTAGAATAAGTCTCACCAATCAATCAAAATTTCAATTTTGATGACCAACTGACATCTTTACACATCCTACTAAGCTGTAGAATAAGCCTCATGGATCAATCAAAAAAATTATCAATTAAGTAAAATGGCTACAAATCTTTTTCCTATCCTATAATTACCTCAAATTTTTCAAACTGTCTCACTTCAGTTCAGGTTTAAAACAATATAAAAATGACCATGCGTGAACAATGGAAAGAAGAATAAGTGGATCTTCGAATCACTGGCAAAATATAGTAAATGAAAAATAAAGATAAAACATAAACCAACAAACCATTAGTGCATTTCTTACATCAATCCAAGAAAAACTAATCATCCGACGTAAAGTTGGTTGGTACCGTTTTAAATATTGTAATGGGCCTTCAAGAAATTTTAAATATCAGCGATCCAATCATCTATCAATCAAAATATAACACCCCAGTGCACGCCTCGAATTTCAAATATTGTTTTGCTTCTCAAATAAAAATTGGACCACGGACCTGGTTTTTTTTCATGCCTGTCTATTCTTAAATTTGTCAATGTCAAATTATTTTTGTATTACATATAATAATAAAAAATAAAAAATATTAATAATAAGCGATTTACAATAATACATATTTTGTTTTTATTATTAAATTAAAATATTATAAAATAATGGTAAATATGTGCTAATAACCGTAAACACAGGGAATAACAATTTTTCTTTCTAACAAGTTGAAATACATAATGTTATCAATAACATTAAACCATTATTATTTATTTTGAAATGTAAAAAGTTATCTATAAATCAAACAATATTATTTTTTTAAAATAATTAAAAAAATATATATATCATAATTGGCCAACCTTCATCATCTTTGTTGTTTTCAAATTTGTATTCATCTAAATATATTGATATCTATCTGGCCAGAACCGGACTCTACTTGAAGAGGCACCAAACCCCTCTCAAATAAAAAGCATATTTCCAAACCAATAAATAATGGAATAAAAAATTGATAAAAGGATAAAAAGTAATAAATTGGAAGAATAGCATATTTCCAATTAAGTAATGCAGCAAAAGTTTTGGTATGAAAAAATATATGTTTCCAAAAAAATTGATAAAAAAAAATAAAAAGCAATAAATTGAAACAATGACATATTTCCAATTAAATAGTGCAACAAAAGTTTTGGTATCAAAAAATATAGGTTTCCCATTACCTAACATAACAAAAAATTAACATAAAAAAATGAATGGTAATTTTTTTAATGAATAAAGGGCAAAACTAACTATCCCAATAAATGTTAATTATCAAACACTATATAGCAATAAAAAAAATAGAAATCAATAAATTAAATAAGATTTAAAAAATGAAAATAAAAATTTTAAAATTCATGTTTTCTGAGCATCAAAATTTATGTTTTTAAGTATTGTATGCATAATAGAGCGACCAAATTGGAGTTACAGAATTCAAGTGAGATAATGCCATAAAAAATATTAAAAATGGAACTCTAATCCGCGGTGTATTTTTGGCAAAAAGTCAAGCTTTTGCACCAATTGGCTTTCATTGAACATTCTTATTTCGAGATTGTTACATGATAACCTCAAAAAGGGTTTTTATACTCTTTATGTTGAAAAGCAGGAAGCAAAATGATTTGATTTATGATCATTTTGTTGAGATCATAATAAATTTGGAAATCACCTAAACAAATGAATAGGAAATCTCCAAAAAGCACATATGACACTTTTGAATTGGTGAAACTATAGTTTTAACAGACTTTGTGTAAATTGCAATTGATTTTTTCTTGGTTTCTCACCATGGTCCAATCTTATCTATCATACACTTGTTATACAATTGGAAGATGTATTCCATTATTGTCTGTGGCATTTTGACATGGGATGTTTAGTTGATAGATGAACTTCCACGTGTTTTTCTTCGATGTAATGAATGAATTAGTTATTGCAATTTTAAACAAGAAAGGGTACGATACAAGAGTCATATTAAAAGATTGTGTATCTTAGGGTTGGATCCTTGAAGTTCTGTAATATTGAATGAGAAGATTAGATGGTTTTGCTAAGTTTGTGTATCGTTGGTGTATTGGGCTTGCTGACAAAAAAACTAGGATTGATTAAGATTGAGAAAATCAGAACTTAAATGATGTTCTTTTTTGCATGAAATCATCTTATTGTAGTCAATTGGAAGGCTAAAAGCACCACAAGAGATCTTGAAAAACGACGGGTGAGATGAATATTGTTGTTTTTTTCTTAAATGGAAGGTATTGCGGACACTATAAGGAAAAGACCTTCTAGCGAAGGTTATAATAGAGGATTTAGTGTTATAAAATTGGCAAAAATTAGAAAAAAAAAATCCGCTAGAACGTCCATTTGTGAGAACAAATGTTTCAGCGGAACTTATAACATAACTTCATCACAACTGAAAATATCTGGGTGGTCGGAGGTTTTAGCGGATGTTTTTTTTGTGCTTTATGAAACAAGATGCCCTGGTGTACTACTTATATAAATGCATCGGGCTTCAAACATAATTAAAATCACTGAGGTGTTTAATAGAAAGAGCACTGGAACCTGAAATGTATACCACCGTGGTGCTTAGAATGAAAAATTCCCAGCGCGTTCAACTCAAAGTGCACTAGACCTTGAAACGTATACCGCATCGGTGCTTATATAAAAAAAGCCCTACTCTTCCTTTGATGGAGGAACGACTCTAGGGCATGCAAAAAATAATTGCAGTTTTGGTGCTTTTTTTTTAACACACAATACTCACACGTCTTGTTCACATAAGTGCACCGGTGCATTTGTTATATAGAGGGTCCAATCTTGTTAATTTTAGTAGTGCACTAGGAATGGAAATAATATTTTGTAGATTCGAGGGGTGTTAGTTCTATGAAAGTACTAGTACATTAAGAGTTACAATGCACCTTAGCATTAATTAAAAACAATATTGATGTTTGAAGATATGAAAGCCCCAATGTTGTCGTTTTCTGAAAAGGCATCAAATATGCTAAAAGATGATGTCACAATATTTTTATTTAAAATAAAGCGTCGGAGCATTTCTATGTTACAGACGCACTCATGTTTTTGCATGTGACTTTCTCTTTTTTGGAGACATCAACCTGTCATTGTGTAGTTATTGTAATTTTTTAGACCCGTTATTCATTGAGAAACCAACATATATCTTATAATAGTATTCATATAAATTAATATTTGATTAATGTATTTCTATATGATGTTTAGATTAGTTTGTTATATTATGAGATTTCACATCTCTTCATTATAATACTTAATCATCCATATATTTAATTAGTAGTGTAATATTTCACAACGACATTGGATAACACAATAGAATAAATTAAAATGTATTTTATTATATATCAATAAGAGGCTATTTTTCATACAAAATGGGATTGTTATTGGTAACCCCTTATCTTTCATTTGGGACACTATGTCCATGATTACATTAAACAAAATGTCTGATTTTCACAGACAATTATTTAAAAAAATACAACAGGTTGCATTGATATCCAAATAGATCATCATTCTCCATTGGAACTGTTGTCAGTGCTCGAGTTACTTCCATGACTTGGGTTATTTGGAGGAATGTTTTTTTGATTTCATTGATTGTTTTTATCTTTTTTATTTTTTTTCCATCTGCAAACATAAAAGTAAAGCGTAATAAGTGTATTTACATTGGTGAGGATAATGAAAATTGAAATAAATAATATACATCAATGTAAATTGAAAAACAATGTACCATAGCAAGAAGTAACTCGTGAATTATACACATTCTTTCAAAACCAAATCTCATGCATTCTTTCATCAACTCTTCAGTTGGTGTAGTTCCGTACTTTGTTTCCTGCAAGTTTTATACCCATAATAAATCATATATTTAATATAAAGGATTTTTTTTGTTATATTAATTATAAATTCAAAGAAGTAAAACAACATAGATACTTTCAAATTCCGCAATTATGTTTTGATATGCCAACATATACACACAACCGTTATTTAACCCCAATGTCAATCAATTCTTCTGATGACTCTTCCTTGTATGTTAGCACCTATTTGAAGAAATTGCATAAGGCAAGATTTTTTGCTCGTGTCTTTTCACAGGTCGATGGGATTGACTATGATGAGACTTTTACTCTTGTCGCAAGGTACTCATCTATCAAATCTATGTTGGCACTATTAGCACATATGGGTTGGAAGATCCATCAGATGGATGTGAAGGCTACATTCCTCAATGGCCAGATTGAGGAAGAGGTGTACCTAGAGAAGTCAGAAGGTTTTGAGACCTTCGATAGTGAGTCACATGTGTGCCGACTCAAGAGAGTGTTATACGGGCTGAAGGAAGCACCTCGTGCTTGGTACACCAGGATAGACAACTACTTCACTGTGTTGGGCTTCATAAAGAGTGAACCAGAGAACCTGTACCACATCGTGGTGAAAGGTAAGTTGTTTATCATCGTAGTTTATGTTGATGATCTCAAATTGACTGGTGATGATCAGTTGATCGTGTCTTGCAAGGAGGACCTTGCAAGAGAATTTGAGATGAAAGACATGGGTCTCATGCATTACTTTCTTGGCATGGAAGTGTGGCAGAAGGATGGGGAGTTGTTTGTGTCTCAGAGCAAGTATGCGAATGAGATAATCAGGATATTCCACATGGAGAAGTGCAAGCCCATGCAGACTCCTCTAGCAGGTAATTGGAGGAAGGAGGTTTCTACTTCAAGAGAAGTGGTAAAGGCTATTGTGTACAGGTAGCTTGTGGGTTCACTGATGTACTTAATGAACACATGACCAGATTTGTGCTATGTGGTGAACCAGTTGTGTCAAGCGATGGTTCAGCCTACTAAGATGTTTTAGTAGGTGGAAAATCATGTATTGAGATACCTCAGAGGCAAATCTCAATATGGATTATGGTATAGATAGACAAAGGGAGTGAAGCTACAGGGCTTCACTGATGCAGAATGGGTAGGGAGTCCATCAGATTGGAAGATCACATCAGGAGGGATTTTCAACCTTGGGTCAGCGGAAGTTTCTTGGTATAGCAAGAAATAGAGGTCTATTGCACTCAGCTCGGCAGAGGAAAAATACATAGCTGTAAGTCAGGCAGCATGTGAGGCCATCTGTATGCGGAAAATCCTAGTTGGTTTGTTTGATCAGAGGATGGATCCAACTGTGATCTATTATGATAATCAGAGTTGTATCAAACTCTCTGAGAATCTAGTATTTCATGATAGGTCCAAACACATCGACATCTGGTATCATCATCTCAGAGACTATGTAGCGAGGAGGATCATGTTGATGCAGTATATTTCGACAGAGGAGAAAGATGCTGACATTTTGACAAAGGCATTGTCAAAGTTGTAAATTGAGTTTCCGTAGAGACAGGATCAGGGTGGCAGGATAATCCCTTGTTGTTGAGAGGGGAGTGTTGAACTACTGGCAACAGAGAATTTCCAATTTACTTTGTCCTTCGAATTAAATTTTGAATTAAAATGAATTTTAGTCTTAACACTACTTGGAAATAAATATTAATTAATTTTAATTAATTAGGTTGAGAAATTCAAGTAGAAAGTATTTGAAGTCATGCCAAGAGTTATCCTTACCATTTAGGAAATTAAGATTGGGGAGTGTAATTGAGAGGTTGTAATTAACTAGTTTAATGAGTTATAGTCTAGTTCAAACTGAGTGTCCAGAGTGAGGAGAGGAGAGCTCGTAACGTGAGTTAATAGTCAGTTGATGCATTAATGCACTCAACTAGTGCTACTCCAGTTAACTGAAGATTCCCTCATCAGAAAATCATGCATGTCTATTATGAGAAAGACCAAGTTGAGATTAATGTTCAAGGATAGTGTACTATATGTTGCATGTGTTTTCTCATGGAGAAAACTCATGTATGCAGTCAAGGATTCATCCTTGAGGATTGTGCAGTTTTGAAGGCTTGTTTTTCCACTTGGTAATAGGAAAATCATCCACAAGGAATAGCGCAAGGAAATAGGAGCTTGGAGGGTAGAGAGGAAGGTTGGAGAGAAGCCAAGATTTCCTGTGAGCATCTGTGAGGATTGTGTTGAGAGCTGGCTAGTTTTGAGAGCTAAGGCTTTATATAATTCCTATTTATTTCCACCATGTATGATAATACAATAGTGTGGAGTTTTTATCTGAGACTTTCCCCAAAATTATTTTCATGTGTAATGTTCCATTGATTGTTCTTCTTCTGGTTATATTGTTCAGCTCAATCTTTAAGCTTCCGAAAATTGATAGTAGAAGTAGGTTATCATATTCTACTTTGATTTATATTTCTTTATTGGGTTAACCTATCACATATTTTCTACAATATCTATAATTTGTTGCATTCTCATTTAAATCTGGATCACCCAGAAGTTCAGTTTCTTTTGGGGTGTGTTGGACTGGATGGACTAACCTTTCACGAAAGGGGGGTGGATTCATTCTATGCACACTTTCCAATCTTTCCTCCTCATTCTCCCAAGGTGGAGATGGAGGCTGGTTATCTGGGAGCACTCTCCTAGATGTAAGGTTAATTTCATGAATTTCCACAACATATGCATGGTACGATGCTTTTCCACTGTAAACATGTTGTGCATGACTATTGTTCTAGTTCGAGTTTGGTTGGGTAGGCATTTGAGGTTGTTTAGGTGGAGCAAGGTGTAGGAGTTGTCGTTGAGATGGAGGTGAAGGAAATAAAGCTGGAGCTTGGTTGTATGGGGGACTCCACCCCTGGGGTGGTGTTGGGTTGTGTTATATTCTTTCCA
>APFE030406390.1:6504-33863 GCA_000404065.3 Pinus taeda
TGGTGTTCACCTATAGTTTCCTCTGGATCACTGTCGTCACCGAAGAGTGAAGGGTGACTGAGTAAGGTGGTGGGGGTGTTAGGTAGGAATTTTCCTGATCTATCTCTGTTCCTATGAGGCATGAAGCAACAAGACTTCTTTTTGATTGCTTGTGTGTTTTTTTCCTGTGCTCCTGCAAAAATGAAACAGTTTGATTGCAAACTTGAAATTCTAGTCTATACTTGCAGAACTGAAAGTTTAATTTATGAAAGCAGGAAAGACTAATATATGAAAGCAGGAAAGACTAATCTATGAAAGTAGGAAAGACTAATATATGAAAGCAGAATGGAAATGAAGCAAACTACTTAGCAGAAGGTGAGAGTAAGAATTTAGAAGAAAAGCAACAATTACTAATACTCTCACACTTCCCCGGCAACGGCGCCAAAAAAGATGGTGAGCTCCAGTATTGTACCAATAATGCTACAACTCCTGGGGCTTCCTGTCTCTCATTTTATCAACCCGGTTGTTCGTACAAACTTGGAAGCGACGGTGCTATATGCATAAGTACTAGCTCTTGTCGCAGTTGTCACTTGATCAGCTGGCACAAGTCCGCTAGGGCTCAAGACAACTTCTATGGCTCACAGAAGAAGCTTTATCAATGATGGACGAAAGCTAGCTCAAAGAAGACTAGTCTACTTGACAAAAATGAACTAAAAGTAAATCAAAGCATGTAAACCTAGGAAACCCTAATTTAACTAGTCTAACCTCTAGAATACAATGAAGATGAATAAGACTTCTACCGATGCTGCTACTACCTCCAATAAGTGGAAATGCATGGATCTAAACTACTTTCATTGTAACAGACATGTTTTTGTACTTTTCATTAAGTAGGTGGAATGATTGTGATTTTGTTCTTATTAGGTTTTGGTTGTGCAGATTGGATGGAGAAGGAAGGAAAGCGTGGGACAGGTTGGGGAGGCTAGGTGAGGTCCCTATGGACCCTTGGCGTACATCCACAGAGGTTTTCCACGTTCAGAAGCTCGACAACCGAGTGAATGACCTCCTACAGGATGTCTGCAGGGGATCCTACAGGATACTCAGGGGTTTCTACAAGATGTCTCCAAACTGCTACAGGATGATCTACCGTGAAGGATTAACATGATGGATGAGTGATGGAATGATAAGAAGAGATATGCGAGGTAGGGATCAGGCTGGTGATGGCTCAGAAGTGGATGGATGAGATGGGGAACGGGTGTAGGGAGTATGTTGAAGTGATGTCAATGAAAGGTCAGGAATGAAGCTACGTGAGGAGTGGAAGACAGAACGAAGTGAAGGTCGAGGAGATATGCTTGCATGCGTGATCAAGATGGGGGAGATGGTAATGGAACGAGAGAGAGGAGTGTAAATGAAACAAATGATTATGACTGTCACCAAACCGAAAATGCATCAACCTAAATTACTTATGCCATGAATTCTATGAACAGTAATCCAAAAAGCGAAGAGAAATATGTATGAGGCTGTGATTGAAAGTATGTGTGTAGGTGTGAATGACAAGGAAGCATCTAATCAAAGCCGTGACTGTATTGCAACAATCATCAAGTAAATTAATGCGTGTTTTTGGTGTCTAGTTATAGACTGCACCCCAATCTTCAAGAGAGATGGCAGTGAGCCTTAACAACCGTTTTGCTGGAGCTCCAATTGATGGTATATATCCTCTGCTACACTAAGCAAGTGGAAACAACTGTACCATAAGCAAAATCTATCCTACTCATAAGAAAACCAAATCACCAAACTGTAATTCGAATTGCATGTGCAAACGAAAACTTAAAGTGATGGAAATGAAATGGAAACAATACTATAGCAGAGCTGATCTATGGCTCTCAGGTTGGGCCCTAACCTGAGAGCTATAGTCTCCTAAGAAAACTCAGAAATAGATCACAAACTGCCTTCTTTATTCATAATCTGATGTCGTGTCGAATTGGCTTACAAAAAGGAACGAAACTGAACTGTGCTCCAAAATTACAATGATAATACGAGAGTTTCAACAACCATATAAGGCTAAGGCCTTCATATTTATACAGAAAAATGATGAGCCACCGAGTGCCCTTGATTTTAGGAGCTCAGCTGTCCAACTAGAGTCTAACTGCGGATCCTGTAGGGTAGTCATAACTACTGCTCTTGTAGAACAGTTTATGACTGTTGTTCATGTAGGACAGCTGGCTGCTTCTTGAGCTCGGAAGGGAGATGGATTGGAGCTCGGAGTTCTTGGTGGGAATCACGAGGAATGTCCCAAGACTGTGGACATCCCTCCACAAAATCAGCAGTGCCACCTTATTGTCTCCTTATCCCTTTTTCGTTGTCTCTTGCTCCCTTTTTAATGCCAAAACCTGGAATCACAATGCATTAGTCACGTAGATAAAGTGTCTAACCTTCCTCCTACAAACAACATCAATAAACTAAGAAATGCATGCATAAGCAAATAAAGATGAATGGTTGAGCAAGTAAAATAGGCCAAAATGAGCCCAAATTGTACCAAAATTGGGGCTCATCAAATGACTTGGATCTTCAAATGAAAATCAATTCTCCATTTCTCCTGTTATGAATCCATTAGGTAATGAAAAAGTCTTCATGTTGTTGGTAAGAAATAACAGGAATAATTTGTAACAAACTCTTATGCTCAATTTCCATGGCACCTTGAAAGAATCAAAATTATATGATATTATATTTCTTAATAGATGTTTGGATGAAAATATGTTATTTCATTAGTTGCCTTCAATAATCACTTGTTCAAAAACAAATTGACCTCCTTTATTCTCCCCGAACTTGCAAAAAACGAGCGTCTACTTGTAATAAAACATGTAATCATGGAAGAAGAGAGGTGATTGGGCTCTAGAAATCCAATAAATATGAAAAAAAATTAACAAGTAGTTACTCTGTAAAACAAATCCATAGAAAACAAATAATGAAGTAGAGTTAATTTATTACCTGCGGGACAACGGTGGCCAACCATATTAACCAACCGTATTTTAATCATAACTTCCTTGTTTTTTGTCTGATTTATGTGATTCCAAAGCCAAAATGAAATTGAATTAATAGGGATATCTCTAATTGAAACAGGTTTTAAAAATTCCATGATATGATATGTAAAATTTACATAGAACAACATGCGTAACAGAGTCATTTTCGATTTCCCAACTTAGACCAACAGTTGATATTTTAAGCATAACTTTTCGTTTGACGACAGATTGAACCGATTCAAATTGGAGATTACATCAAATTCATGTAACTATATCCAATAGAAACCGGTTTTGAAATAATGAAGAATTGATGGGTCAAATGTGTGAAGGAACAGTCGGAAAAACAGAGTTTTAAAGGTGCTGATTTACGATAGACAGTCAGTACTTTGGTCATAACTTTCTCATACGATATCGAAATTAGGTTATTCAAATTGCATTTTAAACTAGATTAATAGGGAGATTTACCATAGAAACATATTTCAAGAATCTAGTCATTTAGGCCTCGAAAAATGAACTGTCCCAACTCTATTCCTGAGCTGCCTACTTGACATACTATCAATGTTTTGGTCATAACTTTTTCATTTCAAATCCAAATTGAGTGATTCAAATTGGATTAGAAATTAGAAATAAATGGCTACTTAGGATAGGAACAGGTTTTGAAAATATTCCCATTTTGTTCCTCAAAACATGACTGTACCGACTGTGATTTCAGTGGTTTTATCAAGCCCACACACCCTGAGATATGATAATTTTTTCTTTTTTTTCAAAATAATGATGAGTGTTTGTAGAAATCTATTTTTCAATATAATATATCTACATACACAATTAAATTAAATATTTACCATTGATATTGATATACTTAGCAATTTGCAACAAACACAACTCGTTCTACATATAACAAAAATTATTTATATACCTATTTATTCTATTTTCTACACTAACCTATTCTACCTTGAAAAGTAAAGCATACTTACGTATAAGAGTACTTCCAATGGAGCCATTTTAGAAATAAGGCCTCAAGTGTATACAAACCCGAATTTGAGAAATGTCTGTCAATAAATACTAGGGTATGAGAGACCAACTTCCCTTGAAAATATGATGTCAAAAATCGCTGAAGTATGGAGTGACGTTGCAAACAACTGATGAAGTGAAACCAATATTCAGTATATTCTTTACTTTCTTGATCTCCCATAGTTTTCATATCATGAAGTTCTTGAGTTTCTAAAAAAACTTGTTGACACGGTCTAGAAGAAACCTCCTTTTCTTCTACAATTTTTGGATTTGAAACATTTCCAATCTCAATATAAGTTTTATGCAATTGTGTATGCGAGATAGGTTGGGTGGGAAGGGTAGGTAAATTTTGCAATTCAACATTGTAAGCATGTTGTATTGGTTTATTACAATGAGGGTGTGGAATGAGTTTAGCAAGATATTGTGTAGGGCATGGAGGATTTTGATGATCTAGTTGACTGGGATATGTGGATGATTTTGATATGCAAGCAAGGTGTTCTTGAAAAGACGAAAAAGAATATGGATGATATTTTTGTGCTACAAGATGAGGGAGAGTAGTCATGTAATCATAGGATGAACCATGCCAAACTTGTGGAAGACATTGATGGGGTTTATATTGAGATTGGCATGGCTACCCTAGCACATGAGTATTCCATAATAGATTATGCAAGTAAGACAATGGAGAGGAAGTGTTTTGAAACATACATGTAGGGCAAGGTTTCCATGGTTTTGAAATTGTTGCAGCGTCTCCATCTCTTGGAAATGTTGTTTTCAGCCCAGGTAAGAAAGAGAAACTATCCATGGGATGCTCCTTTTGGCATGGAGGAAAAATCACTTCTTCAAGTTCTTCTTGAATTTTATTAACCTGCAAAACATGCAATTGTGAATTTAGAGAGCTAATAAAATCAACTTTAAAATGTTCAAATAAATCATTGATTTCATCTCTTATATCTCCTATTCTTGTAGCAGATTTGGAAAGGAAAGAAGAAAATTCTCTAGAATTCTTACCAGCCTTGGCTATTCCTCTTGAATACCTTATGCATAAATCATAAACATCATCATATGATAGCTGAAAAAATCACATTTTCCCATCAGATTTAATATTTCTAAAATTTCATCTTTGATCCCTTTTAGAATGAGTGTTTTTAAGATCTCTTTTTCCAAATGCTTATGCTTTGATTTTTTAAGGTTGTATTTAAATCACTCCAAATAGTCCTCCAAGCTTTCATATTCCCCTTGTATCATACTGAAAATATCTTCATTGGCCTTGCAATAGTCTTGGTACTTCTCCAAGAATGCATTCTTCATGTCCTCCCATGTTTTGATGTAGTTCCAACCAAGGCTCATGAACCATTGGAGAGTTGCTCCTTTTAGAGTAAGAGGAAACACTTTCAACCTTTGATCATTAGTACCATAATCATATCCTCTACAATGTACTTCAAAATCAAATAAGAATGTATCTAGGTCCTCATTATCCAAACCATGAAAATTTGGTAGAGAAAATGGAGGAATTATGTGCATTTGTGTCACTCCTTCTAGATCTCTGAAAGGGAATTCAAAAGTAGCAATGTGAGCGATTTCTTACCATAATATAAGATGTTCTTCATGTGCTCCTTTGAGGTTCCTCCTTCAGATATTCCTGTCAATTTGTTAGTGGAATGGGTGGTGCTTACATCACAACTTTAAGTGAAATGATAAGATTTCTTCAAATTTCTACCTGTTTCTTCCTAGTTATTAAGAAAAAAAAAATTGAAAGGAAATCTAAAGCTCAAGACTTGGAGCATGGTGTCAAAAGATCCTTCCCTCCCCAAGACAAGAAACCAAACAAGAAAAGAATGCACACAAGGAAATCTAAAGCTCAGGACCTGGAGCAAGGCGTCAAAGGACCATTCCCTCCCCAAGACGAGAGATTATTTTTCCAAAAAAAAACAAAAAAAACAAAAATGAAGGAAAAATATTTAAGCTCGGGACCTGGAGTAGGGTGAGAGAACTCTTTCCCTCCCCAGGATGAGAGAGTAGATCCTATAAAACAAAAACAAGCAAAAATGCAGGAAAAATAACTACGCTTAGGACCTAGAGTAGGGCATCAAAGGACGATTCCCTCCCTAGGATGAGAGATTGACCCTATGGTCGATACAAATCATGTCTTGCACCTTCTTAGCCTTCCCCAGCAACAACGCCAAAATGTTGGTGTCCGAGTATGAGCAAATTATCTAATCTTGTTTCCTACATTAATTTATCAATCCGGGTGCGTACTCTTTTCAAGGTAACGTGCAAAGTATATGAAGGGGCAAGGTTACAATCTATATCGATCAAGGGTTCGCAATTAAGAAATCAAAGAATTGTTGTAAAAGTAATGAAATCTAAATTGCAGAAAGAAAAACATTCACAACAATCTATGGAAATCTGTAACAACAATAAAGAAAATACAACCAGTAAAAGAAACATACATAAAAAGGACACACGCACAGCACCTGATCAAAAGAGTGGGCCCAACTCCCTGGTTAGGGCTGTGCTCAACTCACATATTGAGAAAAATATCAGAAGTTTGGAAATTTCATTAACAAGAGTTCCATTGTTACAAGGCTCAATTATTACATCAGCTAGCTCCTCTTTCTCTCTGAATTGTGTATTTTAAATATACAAACATCCAAAAGAAAGTTAAAAAAAAATTATCTCAATATTCAAGATGATATCTGAGAGATCCGTCCATCATGATTCAGTTGGAACAAGTCGAATTTGGTTATTACAATGGAAAACGGCCTTAATAGAAAATCTACAAATATATCCTTCGAAGAACCTTGCGTTTCTCCCAATACAAATCGAATTTCTGAAAGCCGCTCATAAGGTAACTAATTTGGTCCGTTTTGAACAAAACCCATGTCTCATATTTTCAATATTTGCTTTCATTTTCCCAAAACGTCCAACGCAAAATGGTCGCTTCTTATGCCAGTGAATTCCTGGGTTGGAATATCTAATTATCTGTTGAAGACGAAATCTACAATATGAAAGAGATCTTGGAGGTTAAAATAATGAGTGAGGTTATAATGAATGAATAAACCAAAATCATGCATAAGAATCACCAATTATTAAAAATAAATGAGATCAGATATTATTTATCCACAAGAGCATAAATGATTATGAAATGGAATTATATAATAAATTATGGTAAATAATGTGATAAAAGAATAGTGGAAATAGATTAAATGAATGTTAAGAAGTGGTAATAATAATGACCAATTAAGAGCCCAACAATATGCTCAAGCTTATTATTGAGCATAATATACAGTTGAAGAAGATGGAAGAACAGGTTGAAGAGCTATTGAAGGACAAAGAAACAACACAATTTTCCATGGGGCTCATTATAGCAGTCCCAATAGTAGTTGCATATATAGAGCCTACTTCCTCATCTACATCCATTGAGTCTACATCAACAACAACCGACCCAACTAGATTAGCATAGGATCTGTCAATCCAGAAGAAGGAAAACTAGAAGCTACTTCAGAAATTTCAAAATCTGGAATTGTAGAAAGTGCAAAATGATACTAAGTATTTGGAAGAAATACAGAAGACTCACAAATTAGAGCTTAAAATCCAAAAGTTGGAGAGTGAGTCACTGATGGTAGACACTTTGGCTCATGCCAAGGAGAGTATTTGGAAAAAAATCATTCAATCCATGACAGATGTATGGCCATCCATACAGATTATTTTTGAGCAACAGAAACTCATTACTAGATGCAGAGCAGTGATTGAAGAAGAAAAAGCAGCCTTGAAAACCAAGCCAGTAGAAGCCATAGATATGATCAAGGTTTTAAATTCAAAGAGCATAGACGAATTAGAAGAAATAAACATCTCTGACATAACAACTACCATCTTAGAGATCAAAAAGGTATTACAGAAAAAAAAAATTGATCAATCAGTTGGAAACTAAGTGTCCAACCCTGGATATTTCTGTCAAGAGATTTCATTCAAAATTTAATGTTTTAAATCAAAAAGGATTACTGGGATTAGTAGGTATGAATGATAAGTTGAATAGATTAGATGATTATTGTAAGGATTTATATTCTATTGCATTAGATAAAGCCAAATTTGCAGGAGTGAAAGGACAGATAACAGGGAGGGATTTTCTAGAAGCCTTGGAATATGATTTAACCATCTTACGTGAAATCAAGCACTTGTTTCTCACCAATCCTAATTTCGAAAGATATACAGAGGTGGATGAAACATTAGGGAAAATGGTAAATGTAGAAATCCCAAATGAACAAAGATGGGATCATTTGTGTGAAACAATTTAGTAATTCCTCATTGTGACAGCAAGACAACTCATCAGTGTTTTCAGGCCATATCATCAACAAATTCCAAAAGGATAGAGCCACCTCTTCAACAATTTTTTGATTCCTATTACATTGTTATGTTTTTGTAATTTTTCACTATTTTGGTATTCTAATCCAAACATATTGTCGATATTTTGTAAAATTTTGTATAAATAACTCATCCTTTGGGTTATTAAGGGTTGAACCCCTGAACAAGTTATTAAGAAAATTTGTACTAAGATGGAGCATTTTTTAGATAATGAAAGATTTGGATTTGCCTCATATGGTCTGTCTCTTAATGAGTTGTATTTCATCTTGTCTATTCATTATGTTTTCTTCATATAAATTAATTCTTTTGCAGTCATCCGATTTAAAATTTAATTGAATATCAATTTCATTTTGAATCCTCTGTGAAGTTGTAATTTAAATAAGAAACTGATTTACATAACTATTTGTTATTGTAAATTCCTCTTTGAACATAAATTACACTAGATCTCTATAATAGTTTGATTATATTTTGTTGATTAATAAATCATTGTTTTCTTAATTTCTTCTTGTAAATGGTTAAATATTTAGTTTGAATATCAAATCAATTATACCTCTCCATACTCTACTTCTCCATTACATCAAAATCAAACTAACCATGTGTAGTTAAAGAACAACCTTTCATTTTATCAAAAATCTATCTAACTTTAAAGCACTTGTTTATAAATAGTTCACTGGTCATCTAATTGCACAAAACAACAAAACATTATATATGCTTTGGCATAACTAATTGACCTTAGTTTATCTCAAAGGACAACATCAGATTCGCGTCGTTGCCGAGGAGTGAAGGATTGAAAGCTAGATTTTCCCTGGGGTAACAATTCTCCCTTTCCTTTAAGGTGAATAAAGGATAAGGATATAGGTCAAAATCTTTCACTTGGAGATTCCACTAGTCCATGTTGGATCCTTTTAAGGATACTAGATCACGTTCTGATTCTGAGATTGTTAAACCTCTACAAGATCCAGAAATACTTATTAGGGGAGCCTCTTCAAGGAGAAGACATAGAACCCCTTCTTCTTCTTCAGCTTTACACCTTGAAGACATCTCATCTGTAGTTCCTTTTTTATTTGTGCCATCCCATCCTGATTGTATTGAACTACCTCCTAGGGTTTCTGAACTCCATTCTAGAGGATTAGATCTTCCATCAGCCTTTTTAATACAATAACTTGAGTCATATAAAGTCCCATCCATTCCTATCAAAACACCTTCATCTGGGGAAGAATTGGGCTTACATTTACCTAAATTCGAGCCTCCAAACTTTATTTCTCTAGCTCCTTATTCTATTCCATCAACCTCTACTAATCTTGAAGAGACATTTTCTCTCTATTCAAATCCTTTGTTTGATAATACGGAAGACTTTCCATCAAGAGTTCAAAAGTGGTTATTAAAAACCCTTTGAAATCCTCAAGGAGGTATCATCCCTCTTTCTCTCCTCCACATACTAATACCCCTACCGATTCATCTTCATCTCATTCATATTCATCATATTCCTCTTCCTCATCATCTTCCACTCAGTCACCCTAGACCCCTCCTTCTATTATGGCTTTTCAACCCATTGTGCAAGCAAGGTATGTTGCTCTAGTTCTCACAAATTTTCCTAATGGATACCTAAAACATATACCAAGATTTAATGGAGAAACATGTCCCTCAACAGAGGATCATGTATCATCTTTCCTAGATTTTGTTGACAATATGAATGTAGAATAGGAAGATTTTTATATGAGAATATTTTTACAATCTTTAGAAGGAAATGTTAGGATATGGTTTAGGCAACTTAGAGATGACTCTATTACAACATGTAATGAGCTCATAACTATCTTTAAAAGCCTATGGGGGGTAAATAAGGACCCTCTCTATTTTCTCACTGAATTTGAAGAATTGAAGAGAAAACCTGGTGAACCAGTTGCTAAATTCATGAAGAGATTTAATCAACTCTATCATAAAATGCCTATTGATTGTAAACCACCAGTAGAGCTGCAAAATTCAGATTTTATAAAGAATTTGAAGATGACTTTGCAGTCATGCTAAGGCAAAAGGGTTTCTAATACATTAGAAGACATGCAAACAAGTGTTATAGAGGTAGAAGCTAATAGATCAAATTTTGGAAAACTTAAAGTTAAAGCAGAGAAAGAAGAAAGAAAATTAAAAGCTAGGGTTGATGACTCATCTTCTTCCAAATCTAAACTTGAAGATTAGAAAATTGAGGAAATTACATCTTTACTTAGAAACCTTTCTAATAGGATTTCTAAAATTGAAACATAACCTAGAACTGCTCCACAAACCGCTATTAGAACTCAGGCTCAAACTCAATTCCGAAGAATTCCTTAAATGTTGATTCTTCGGAGACCAGGTTCTAATCAAAATGGTCAACCACCCTTGTTGATTGATGATCAATAGCCAAAGGATACAGGCCCTTTAATCATTGAAAATATCAAACATTTGATTCTTCAACAATACAAATGGCAATAGTTCCTTCATCTTCACCTCAATATTTTGAACAAGAACAAGGAGATGCTCAACTTTCAAAATACCAAGCATTCTATGAATTTCTGATTGTAGAATTAAATAAGAGGTATGATCTAAGACCTAGATCAGGTCCAGGTAGACCTTCACAATCTACCACTATAATTGAACCTACAATAAAATCTATTCAAACACAAACTCCAACACCTCATACTATAGAGTCATCCACTGAAACCTTTTCATATGACAAGACCATTTTGACAACTTTCAATATTGAAAAGGAATTGGAAAGGATCAAGGTCCCTATCCCTTTACCTGAACTTTCCAAAAACTATGGTTATCAAGTATCTAAATGGATACAGCCCTCTAGTGTAGATGTTGAGGGAGATGTTATTAGTTTGCAAGATGAAAAACCCTCAATAGTGTTTGGCCCTAGTTCTGATATGATTGAAAATATTGTTCCACCATTTTATGTAACTTTAAGGGTTCATGACTTTCTTTTATATAACTGCATGCTAGACTCTAGAGCTTCTCATAACCTTATGCTAAAGGTGATTATGGACCAAATTTAGTTACAAGTTACTCGTTCTTATCATGATCTTTACACCTTTGATTCAAAGAAAGTACCATGCATAGGATTAATCGAAGACCTAGTTGTGACCTTAGCCGAAATACTTGTCAAGAGTATAGTTTTAGACATAGTTGTCACTAATATTCCTGCCAAGTTTGGCATGCTGCTGTCTAGATCATGTTTTGATAAACTTGAAGGATCACTTTAGATGGGCGTGCGTTTTGCTACTATTCTAGTCTATGGAGGTGAACATTTAAGGTTATATAGGGAGGTCAGATTCCTTCATACTATTTGTAGGTCTGGTCAAGAAGAAAACCACCATATTAATGTAGTAGATCAAGATTTTGGTTGCTTTCAGTTATCTTCACAAAATTCATCAAACACTCAAATTTCCATTAAAAATATAGTTTCCAAACCTAAAATTGTAGAATCAGATATCTAGAAACTTTATTTTGATGACTTTTTCTCAAAGGAAGGAGCAGGAGTAGGAATTGTTTTAATTTCACCAAATAAAGAAAACATCACTCAGTCGTGTAAACTTGAATTTGAGGTCACCAATAATGTGGCTAATTATGAGGCTTTTCTTCTTGGTATTGAGCTAGCTAAGAGTCTAAAGGTTCAAAACTTGAGTGTCTTTTTTGATTTTGAGCTAATAGTGAAGCAGGTTAGAAATATGTGTCAAACAAAACACCCAAGGCTTAGGTCCTATAGAAATGAAGCTTGGGACACAATTGAAGATTTATTCCAAGGATTTAACATAATTGTTATTCCCAAACATGAAAATATGCATGTTAACTCACTCGCTGTCTCAACAAGCTATTTCAAAATACCTGAGCCAGTATTGTTAGAATATCATATTCAATTCAAGTATAGACCATCAATTCCTGATAACCTTAAACACTGGCAGATTTTTGAAGATGATGAACAATTAAAACCTTCAAGTCATTCATGAATTCTCAAATATGAAAATTAAAGAAGATCAAAAATATGTTCACGAATCAAACCATCAATTTCAGAAACTTCTTTCAGTCCTAAAATTCTTGATCATGATATCATCCAATTATCTAATAATTTTATTCCTAAAGGATTAGTTCCATTGGAAAAACTATTTGATAATAATGATGTTTTTAAAAACCCCTTGTTTAACTCATTTGAAGAAGAAATCAAAGAATGCAATATTGGGACATTGAATGATGTAAGAAATGTTAAATTGTCATCAACCTTGCCTTTGGATGTAAAAATCAAATACTTGAATCTTCTTAAAAATTACAAAGATGTTTTTTCCTGGTCTTATAATGAGTTAAAAACTTTAGAGTTAGTTCCCAGAGAACCCACAGTGATAACCATATTTTGTCAATGTTTCAAATCCCAACAGGGATCCATCGTCGGGACTATTTTTGAATGTTAAAAACTTATGATACATATTTGATTGAGCATAAGATTCCTTTGAAACTAGAAGAAAAACCATTTCAACAAAAACTAAGAAGAACCAATCCTATACTACTTCCAACTATTGAGAAAGAGCTTAAAAAGTTGCCTGATGCTCATATCAAAGTACCTTTAAGTTACTCTTACTGGGTAGCCAACTTAGTTCCTATCAGAAAGAAAAATGGTGAGATTAGGCTATGTGTAGACTTCTGAAACCTGAACAAATCATCTTCAAAGGATAACTATCCATTTCCCAAAATGGATTATCTACTTCAGAAAGTTTCAGGTGCAAATAGGATTTATATGCTAGATGGATTTTCTGGTTACAACCAGATCATGGTAAGTCAAGTTGACCAAGACAAAACTACTTTCACCACTCCTTGGGGTACATTTATGTATGCTAGAATGCCATTTGGCTTGAAAAATGTTGGAGCCACTTTCTAGAGAGTCATGGATATAGCATTTGTAGGTAAAACATCTTAAATTACTGTCATTTATTTAGATGATTTAATTGTTTCTCTGATTCTAATGAAAATCATTTAAAACACTTGAGCAAGGTTTTTGACAAGTGCAAGAAATTTGGCATATCCATCAATCCGAAGAAATCTTTATTTGCCATAAAATAAGGGAAATTACTAGGGAATATAATCTACAAGGAGGGATTTATAATTGACCCAAAGAGAGTTTCAACTATTCAGACCCTATCTCTACCAAGGAATAAGAAAGAGATACAATCCTTCATTGGAAATATTAATTTTCTCAGAAGGTTCATCCCTAGTTATGTAGAGATAGTTAAGGATATAACTGATATGCTAAAGAGAAACAATGAAGTGAAATGGACAGTTTTTGTTAGATATGCTTTTGATCATATCAAAAAGGCTATATCTGAGGCTCCTACATTAGCCAGTCCTGATTATTCTTCACCTTTTAGCATATTTTCTTTTGCATCCAAGACAACCTTAGCTGTTGTACTTTTCCAGAAGAATACAAATGGTGATGACCATCCTATAGCCTTCTTTTCCAAAGTTATGAGGGATGTTGAACTTAGGTATGATATTATTGAAAACAAGATTATGCCTTAATCCAAGCCCTCAAATCCTTTAGAACCTATGTCCTGCATTCATGCATTACAACTTATGTCCCTAATCATGTTGTTAAAATTGTTTTGATCAACGTGATACTGATGGAAGAAGAGGGATATGGATTTCTAAAATCCTTGAATTTGACCTTGAAATTAAGAGCACAAAGCTAGTAAAGGGCCAAGGCCTAGCCAAATTATTAGTTGAATCCAATTGCAAAGTATTGGGGATAAATCTAGTTTCTAAAATTTCATCTGGGGAGAATCCACAAGAACCTTTTCCTTCAGATCAAGCCATTCTTCTTAATATATATCATAAATATCTACTCTCTGATTGGTACTCTAATATTGTGCAGTTTCTTCGGGATTTTCAATGTCCAACTGATCTTGATTTGAAGTAGTGCAAATCCCTGAAGCTTAATGTAGTAAAATACTTCATTATCAATGCTAATCTATACTGGAAAGAACCTCTTAATATCCTTCTTATTTGTTTAACTGAAAATGAAATAGAGGGAATTATAGATTAGTTCCATGCAGGGTTTTGTGGTGGACATTATGCCTGGAGAGCAACAACCTAAAAAATTTTAAAAGTAGGTTTCTACTAGCCCGCACTTTTTAAAGAAGTTGGAGCAAGAGTAAGAAGTTGCATACCATGCCAATTATTTGCAGGGAAACAAAAAATGTCAGCACTTCTTTTAGTTCCAGTATTGGTTTATGCTCATTTTCTACAATGGGGGTTTGAATTTATAGGGGAAATTTATCTACAATCATGTAATTAACACAGATGGATTTTAACTGCTACAAACTATTTTACCAAGTGGGTAGAATCGATACATGTTAAAAATGCAACTGATACTATTGTGATTAAATTCCTTCAAGAAAATATCGAATCAAGATTTGGATGTCCTCAAATAATTGTTACAGATAATGCAGCAGCTTTCAACAATGTTAAAATGATTGAGTTTTGTCAAAAGTATTCAATCCTATTACACCATTCTGCACAATACTATCCACAGGGTAATGGGCTAGTAGAGTCCTCCAACAAGAGCTTAGTTATGGTCATTAATAATACTCTTGAAGACCATAAAAAGATTTGGGATAGCCACCTAATCCATCCAATTTGAGCAAACAAAGTTTCTCCTAAGAGATCAACAGGCAAGTCTCCTTTCCAATTAGTTTATGGTAAGGAAGCAGTTTTTCCCACTCATTTAGCTTTACCCGTTATGTGATTCCTTTAGGAATACTATGAAGAAAAAGATGATTTATTAAGAAGGATTAATAAAATCATTGAGTTGAATGAAGACGGGGATGAAATTCAGTAAAAGCTAAGGAAATACCAAAATTAGATGAACGAACTATTTGACAGAAAGCCTAGAGAAAGAAATTTCAAGAAAGGTGACCTAGTGCTTAGATGGGACAAAAGGAGAGAAGATAAAGGAAAGCATGAAAAAATTGACAAACTCTAGTTTGGTCCATTTAGCATTACAAAGGTCAAATGGAATAATAAATTCATCCTACAAACTTTGGAAGGAGAGTATTCCTCATTGCCAGTCAATGGGAAATACTTGAAACATTACAGCCAGTATTAATTTTTCATCCATTCATTCATCATCTATAATTATCCAGAGAGTTATTTTATTTTTGAACATTTGCAAGTAAGTATATGTTTCAGCAAAGACTCCATAGACCGAGGAGAAGGAACTTGGACCTTCTTGTTCTCTGCATCCCACAGGGGGGACTAGTCCCCAACTGGAGCCGATGTTGTAACATAATTTGGTTTTGATAAGTTAGCATATTAGTAAAAAATAATTCTAAAATCATAAGCTAGGATATGGATGCAAAAGAAAGAAGAATGAAAATGCTAGGACAATTTGATATTTTATAGGCATCCATATTAATAAAATGATAGGTGTTAGTTGCCCTAGGCTACCAGTCCAAATGCGCCACATCAGAAAATGTCAAATTATGTTAATATATAATTAATCCTTATTCGGGACTAATTATTTGATTATAAACTTTGGCATTTCAATTATATTATAACATGAAAGTTTGATTTAACCCAAATCAATAAACGACAAAAAATTCTTGTCGGTTTTGAATAACAAAGGCACATGATCCAATAAATGGTTTACTCCCCACCCAGATCAACAACAGGGAGAGATTTTTCACCCCCCTCCACCATTTCATGTTAATGCAATGGGGGGGGGGTCCACAAAGTGGTTTCCATGGTGGACTCCCTGACCTTACGTTTCACCCTCACATATCTCCACACCCTAGCCCCCGCACAAAACCACAAACAACTCCCTACATCTCCCCCCCCCGAAAACCACTCATGGTTTTGTCTACTAACAGCTCTTTCAACCTGCTAAAAAGTCATTATCCCTCCACCAATCCCGAGCTGAAACCTCACCTATCCATTTCTTATTCCTCCCATCTATTACATCTTTACGTGCTTATCCCCCCATTCGGCATACCCATTGTATCTATTCATCGCAGTCCCCCTCGCATTTAAAGCCGCTTCAGTTATTAAAAAAATCGTTACCCTTTCCCAAATCTTATAAATAAAATGAAACTGCCCACATTGCAACTTTCTTCTTATTACTCTCCATTATTTACAGGTATACAGTGATTGTATAACTTCTGGTCTTTTGTTTAGACTGACACGTATAACTGTATTTCTTCCTATCTTCCACCATGGCCCCAAAGCAAAATCCAAAAAGTAAACCACAGAGGAAAGTATTGTCACCTTGACCCAACTTAACCTTGACCATATTCCAATTCTTGATTCACTATTCAAAGTTGCAGAGGCCAAGTGTGAGTTTGATTTTTATGAACTACACTTATGGCTTAAACAGAATTATCTGGACCAGCAAGATCCAATTAGGTTTTTGGAGTACTTGTTACCTTTTTACAGTTTCCCAAAGACACATGAATTCCCTGATCTTATTAGCTAGAGTCAAGACAAGTATGACCCTGTGAAACGGGTATTCATGGCTTAGAATTGAGACATTCGGATAGCCATTTCTGCTCAAACTATAAATGAAATGCTCTTATTTCCTCAAATTGAATGCTTGACTCAATTCTCACCAGCAACACTTATGGATCTATACCATAAGTTAAATCTCCCACAAAGAGCACAAATATTTGAAATCTTTTTTCCTGAAGATGTAGAATTTCCCAAAAGAAATCCACCTTACTCATCTACCATGTTTCCTGAAGCCTCTAGACATTGCATTTCCCTGCTTTCCTATTTATTAGGATACCCTAATGACCAGTCTATAGATGAAGTAACTCTTGGTTTCTTATCCATTTTCAATAAAGACCAACAACCAGCATTCATGTATAATAAAAACCAAATTTCGGCTGATAATATGCATGAACAATTCATGAACTTCACTATGCAGGAAGTGTTCAATTACAACTCTATAATTGTCTACATGCTTCTTTCCCAACAGGGTGATCTGTTACCAATAAAACTCAGCAAGCAGGATGAACAAGGAGTGAATCAATCAGTGATTCACTAGACAAAAATGGTCAGTGAAAACTTCTACCACCTCATCATTTGCAGAATTTGTGGATGCATTTCTACATCCATTGGTACAACTCCTTAATAGCCAGACAGAGCCCAGAATTGGGAATGAAATTAAAAGGATCCCCTAAGTGAACAGATCAAGATTGGTGACTGGTATTTATACCAGAACTACACTGAGATAAGAATATATGGTTGTGAGCTTGCACCATACAAGCTACCTAAATATGTTCCTTTGAGAACATTTTCTCTAAAATATATCAGGTATATGATTCACATGGATGAGATACATTTTGTGTCAGGTAAAAGAAAGTCTCAGTTCAAGCTCAAAGAACAAATTGGGTCATTTATTTGCAACACCAGATCAACTGGTGTTGAGGCAAATGCATGAATTTCCAGCCTAGTTTCACCTAGTCCTATGATCCTTTTGGCATCATTTCTACCTTAAGGGTTAGTTTCAATATAACTCCTTATAACCATACTCCAAGGCCAAAAATTTAGAAATTTATGAATCAAGAAACATGGGGTGGTGGGACTCTACAAGAGGTAGATGAGAAAGTTGTATCTACTCCCATTGACCAGACTCCAGTTGCTTAGAGTAAGCAACAGAAAAGGTTGAGAGAGGAAAATTCATCTGAAGATGTTCTGAAAGGATTGATTTTTCAGAAAAAGAAAACTAAAGTCAGCTTGATCACCTCAGCAAAAGAGACACCACTAATGATCATTGATCTTGGAGATCTAAAAGTACTACATCAGCAGGAATTAGTACTTCAACCACTCTGCCCATAGTTAGTACTTCAACTACTCCTCCTGCAACTTCACCTTCTAGAGAGCCTCTAGAAATTATTCAGTCAATGGGAACCAACACTTCGGATGATTAAAATATATTTTCAAGATTCCTAGAAATTAAGCAGAAAAATGGGACTTTAAATTCCAATGTGTATAGTTAGTTCTAGAAGGAAACTTCCACCTCCCAACATAGGCTCCTTTCTGCTTTTGACAATGGGAAGGGCAGAATGCAAATGGATTTCTTACAAGCCTAGATTCCATTTCCTAAATCACCATCTGATTACAAGAATACAATGTTTTCATTTGAAACTAGTCAAATCCATCTAATTGACTAGATGGACATGCATAGACAAACTAGTGAGATGTTGTTTTCTACTATGACAACCATAGCCATGTCTCTTTCTAAACTCAACATTGCTCTATCAAATGTTTAGTCCCCAACTTAAGTTAGAAAAGTTCTCCTCTCTAGTTGAAGGCAATAGAATAAAATCACTAGAGGATTTTGTGATTAAAGTGGGATATGATCCCAAGGACGTAAAAGTTGTAGAACTACTTCTTAAGAAGAAAGATGCAGACATTGTTGCATTGAATAAATAGTTGATTCCTTCAATAGAGGATCCCCTGACCAAGGATATGGCAGAAACTGAACAACAAAAGGAGGATATGCTCACGATTATTATTGATCATAATATATAGTTGAAGAAGATGGAAGAAAATATTGAAGAGCTATTGAAGGAGAAGGAAACAACACCATTCGCTATGTTGCCCATTAAACTAGTCCCAATAGTAGTTGCAGGTACAAAGCCTAGTTGCTCATCTATAGCCATTGAGTCTACATCAACAACAAACGACCCAACTAGATTAGCACAGGAACTGTCAATCCAAAAGCAAGAAAACTAGAAGCTACTTCAGAAATTTCAAAATCTAGAACTGTAGAAAGTGCAAAATGATACTAAGTATCTCAAAGAAACACAAAAGACTCACAAATTAGAGCTTAAAATCAAGAAGTTGGAGAGTGAATCACTGATGGTAGACACTTTGGCTCATGTCAAGGAAAGTATTTCGACAAAAATCAGTCAATCCATGACAAATGTATGGCCATCGATACATATTATTGTTTAGCAGCAAGAACTCGTTACTAGATGCATAGCAGTGATTGAAGAACAAAAAGGAGCCTTAAAAACTAAGCCAATAGAAGCCACATATATTATCAAGGTTTTAAATTCAAAGAGCAAAGAGGAATTAGAAGAAATAAACATCTCTGACAGAATAGCTTCCATCTTAGAGATCAAAAAGGTATTACAGAAAAAGAATTTGATCAATCAATTGGAAACTAAGTGTCAAACCCCGAAGATTTCTGTCAAGAGATTTCATTCAAAATTTAATGTTTTAAATCATAAAGGATTGCCATGATTAGTAGGTTTGAATGATAAGTTGATTAGACTAGATGATTATTGTAAGGAGTTATATGCTATTGTAGTAGACAGAGCCAAATTTGCAGGAGTGAAAGGAAATTTTAATAGGGATGGATTTTCTAGAAGCCTTGGGATATGATTTAACCTTCTTACATGAAATCAAGCACATGTTTCTTACCAATCCTAATTTTGAAAGATATATAGAGGTGGATGAAAAATTTATGAAAATGGTAAATGTAGAAATCCCAAATGAAAAAATATGGGATCATTTGTGTGAAACAATTTAGTAATTCCTCATTGTGACAACAAGACAGCTCACCAACGTTTTCAGGCCAAATCATCAACAAATTTCAAGAGGATAGAGCCATCTCTTTAGAAGATTTTCAGTTCCTATTATATTGTTCTATTTTTGTAATTTTTTACTATTTTGGTAGTCTATTCCAAACAGGTTGTATATCTTTTGTAAAGTTTTGTGTAAATAACTCCTCCTTTGGGTTATTAAGGGTTGAACGCTTGAACAAGTTATTAAGCATTTTTGTACTAAGCTGGAGCATTTTTGAGATAATAAAATATTCGGGATTTGCCTCATATGGTCTGTCTCTTAGTGAGTTGTATTTCATCTTGTTTATTCATTATGTTTTCTTCATATAAATTAATTCTTTTGTAGTAATCCGATTTAAAATTTAATTGAATATCAGTTTCATTTTGAATCCTCTATGATGTTGTAATTTAAATAAGAGAATAATTTACAGAACTATTTGTTATTGTAAATTCCTCTTTGAATATAAATTACACTAGATATCTACAATAGTTTGATTATATTTTGTTGATTAATAAAACATTGTTTTCTTAATTTCTTCTTGTAAATGGTTAAATATTCAATTTGAATATCAAATCAATTATACCTCTCCATACTCTACCTCTCCATTACATCAAAATCAAACTAACCATGTACAGTTAAAGAACAACCTTTCATTTTATCAAAAATCTGTCTAAGTTTAAAGCACCTATTTATAAATAGTTCACTGGTCATCCAATTGCTCAAAACAACAAAACATTATAGATGCTTTGGCATAACTAATTGACCTTAGGTTATCTCAAAGGACAACAGGAGGAACTATGAAGAACATGTGAAGCTGAGGAGGGTTGATAATTAGTTGGTATTTTCCATCTTTTATTGGTCCTTTATTTATAGTTTCTACTTACTTTTGTTACTATATGATCAAATAGTATTGTTGCATCCTTCTCCTTTCATGTGCCATCTCAATTTTCTTCGCTTTCTTCTAAAATGGATCCAAAGTGTCTAAGCCAGATTTTGGAGAACAGGTGTTGATCTTCCAGCATATAGCGGCAATTCTATGATTCACAAGAGTCGTTTATCAGTGCTAAAATAGCATAACCAACTTGTAGTTGTTCCCAATCCATTTTGGATCATTTCTGTTCTCGCTCTCTCGACACTAGTGTTGTTTTGAACTAATGTATATTTTTGGGCATGTAGTTGCCAAGTTTTGGGGAAGATGTTATCATCCCTTGTATTGTATAAAAGGTGGATCATTCCTGTACGAAGGGTTAGCTGTACCAGGATATGTATTGTAACATTTTTTCTTTAGATTAATAAAATACAAATCCTTTGTTGTTTTATCTTCGATTGTGAGTACACACAACCCTAATCAGAGAGTCGGGCCTGCTCTTCTGATCAGGTGTTGCGTGTTTCCTTTGTGTGTGTTGTTTTACTTACTGTATCTATTTCCTTAGTGTTGTTGAAAGTTATGTAGATTGTTGTGAATGCCTTTTTAAGTTCTGCAGTACATTTCCATTACTGTTACAGTGATGCTTTGAATTCTTAATCACGAACCCTTGGTTGATGTGGAGTGCAATCTTGCTCCTGCATACACCTTGTAGGTTACCTTGAAAAGAGTACGCACCCAGATTGATGAATTAATGTAGGAAAAGGGTTGACGAATTTGTTCATACCTGGACACCAACATTTTCGCGTCATTGTTGGGGACAACTAACAGGGTGCAAGACATGATCTATATCGACCAGAGGCTCAATCTCTCATCCTGGAGAGAGAAGAAGTTCTCTCACTCTGCTCCAGGTCCTGAGCATAGTTATTTCTTTGTTTTGTTGTTTTGTTTTTCTATTTTTATCTTTAGGCCCAATCTCTCGTCCTGGGGACGGATTGGTCTTTTGATGCCTTGCTCCAAGCCCTGAGTTTAAATTATTCTTGCATTTTTGTTTGTTTTGATTTTGGGGAAAACTCAATCTCTTGTTCTGGGGAGGGAGTGGTCCTTTAACACCCTACTTCAGGTTCCAAGTGTTTGATTTCCTTGTGTGTATTTCTTTTTTGGTTTCTTGTCCTGGGGAGGGAAGGGTCCCTTGATGCCCTGCTCCAGGCCCTGAACCCTAGGTTTATTTTTCTTTAGCTGTTTTCCATTCTACTTGATCTCTGATCCTCGGGAGGGAAGGGTCTTTTGATGCCTTGCTCCAAGTCCTGAGAATTGTGATGGTATCGACATTTTCATCACATCAACTTGCATGAACATAGATTTGAATAAAAGGGGCAGACGAAGAGCCCCAAAGAAGGGAGGACATGATTTGGGAAGGAATACTGATATCCAACTAATCATCGCTAAAGCCGAATCAGAGGCATCTTCTCATGTTGTCGTGAGGTCGGGAATATGGACAAGATCAGAAGGGCAATCTATAGATCAACCAGTGTTGTCCATAACACCTCCTGTTGATTCAATACAGCAGCCGCTTCCAACAGCCGAAGAGACAAGCAACAGTATACTTGATAAATGGGTACCAATGCTAGTAGTAGAAGAAGAAGAAGTTACATGTATAACATCCAAGGGACCAGCCCATTCCAACAGGGAAGAAGAAGTTGCAGAGAGGAAGTCTGAAGGGTCAAGCCACTGTGACAGAGAGGAAGAAGTTGTAGGGGCATTTCTATCACCAAAGGATAGAGGGAGTGTTGTTAAAGCAACTCAAACCCCTATGATAAGAGCCCTTCCATCATTTCTTGCAGAGCTTGCTGAAATCCCTAGTGATTATTCGAGGATACTCATGGCACCTACAACCTCCACTATTGACTTCCCAATTTGGGATCTTGAAACTAGCGCACCAACAAGCCCATTCTTTTAACAACTTTACCTAGATTTCATGGGCTTACTTCAGAAGCTCTCGACATGTTCTTGTTTGAATTTGACATTGTTTGTCGGGGATATGATGATATAACGGATGCTCAGAAATTGAAAATCTTCCCTACTACACTAAAGGGGACAACCCTACGATGGTTTATGGGTCTTGGGGGAAAGAGTATTTCAACATTGGAGGAGATGAAAATTGCTTTCCTGGATAAGTATCAGGATTACTGTAAATCACGGGACATTAACGAAGAACTCTTCAAGTTCACACAAAAAGAGGATGAAAATATGGAATATTGTGTGGAATTCTTTAAATACACATTGGAGAGATCAGGTCACTCTCACCTGGATAAGGACATTTTGAAAATTATCCTTCTCTGGGCCTTTCGAGAGGACTCTTTGGAATTGTTAAATATAATTAAAAAGGGAGATATATCAAAGGAGAACTTTGACACCATCTATGAACTGTGCATCCAGTGATCAAGGGGAGTTGAAAGGAATAAACAAGGGATTCAGTCAACAAAAGTATTTGGTGGAGGTGTCACAAAAGCAAAAATTGGAAATCTGTTGGACAACTTGAGGACTGATATCCTGAGTACCCTATTTGAACAATTGGACACACTATAGGTAAAAAAAAAATAGTTGGAATTGGAAAGAACTATGGCTATATTTTGTCCAAAGTGCGGGAAGAAACACCCACAAAGGGAATTCCCATTAAAATTTGTGGAGGAATGTGCAATCTGTGATTTGAATCATGTGACAAGCTCATGCCCATCCTTGCCAGGATTGAAAGCAGATTTTCAAGGGACAGGTGAAGAGATGGAGCAGTTGTACTTTATGGGACCTAAAAATCCATGGGAACCTCGACCATCAATGGGAAATCAAGGTATGTTCCTGGGTCCATCTCAATATTTTAGTAATTTTAATATCAGTCACTAGTCCATGCCTTATCCACCTATGTGGCCCTAGTACCAGCTTCCACCCAGGTAGCAATGGGCTCCTGCTCTCTGCTGTTGGATTAATTCAGTGTGTTGAAGAGTCAAGAGCCTAATTTCATCTAGCTCGTTAATTTGTTGTAATCTATTAGTCTAGGCCTCATTTAAGTCCAGACCGACCTCCTGTGTTGTTCTTAGCATTTGTATTTCGAACTCTATTGGAAAGATGGGTTCCTTTCCAAATACTAGTTGATATGGTGAATAACCAGTGGTGTTTCTCCATGTTGTTCGGTATGCCCACAAGGCTTCTGGCAATCTTGAAGCCCAATCACGCATGTGTGATGCAATGATTTTTGTTAATATTTCCTCTATCACTTTATTTGTGCTTTTTTCTTGGTCATTTGCCTATGGGTGATATGGAGTGGTAATCTTGTGTTGAATGTGATAATTTTTTAATGTTGCAACGATTTTATTACTTGCAAACTATGGTCCTCTATCCATGATTATGTCCCTTGGGAGGCCATATCACACAAATATTTGCAACAGGAAATGAATCAAAGAGTCCTTTGTATCTCTTGGAAGTGCCTCTGCTTCAACCGATTTGGTTACATACTCTGTTGCCACCACAATATATGTTTTCTAATTTGATGATGGGTTGATTGGACCAACAAAATCAAGTGCCCAACGCTCAAATGGTTCGATTACTAGCTGTGGGCTTAAATTCATTTTGTCAGACTATCCAAGGTGTCCTGTTCTTCGGAAACTGTCACAGGCTTGAACAAATTTCTTCACGTCTTTGAAGATTGTGGGCCAGTAATACCCTGTTTGCAAAACTTTGTGCCTAGTTATTCAGTCTGCAAAATGTCTGCCACATGGTCCATCATGACAGGCTTTCAAAATGTCAAATATTTCATCTTCATGGATGCATCTTCTGATGTGCATATCTGCCCCTGTATGAAATAGGTAGCCCCCAATCCAACAAATTCAAGTACTACGTTGCACAATTTGTTTTTGTTCATTGGGGGTCAAATGCTTTGGTAATTTGCCTACTTCTAAATAATTTGCAACATCAGCATGCCAGGGTGTCTTAACAGTAATAGCAAATAAATGTTCATCTGGAAATTGATCTTTGACTATTGTTGCATCCACTCGCTTCAGCATTTGTGAGAGAAAATCAGCGACAGGATTCTCTTTCTCAGGTCAATCTTTTATTGTGATGTCAAATTCCTACAATAAAATCAACCATCTTGTTACTTTAGCATTTGTAACAGGTTTATTTGCTAAATATTTTATGGAAGAGTGATCTGTATATAAAACAACATGATATCTAGTGATATAATGCCTAAATGTATTTACAGCATGTATTAGAGCTAAAAATTATTTTTCAATAACAATATAGTTTAGCTCAGTAGGAGACAAATTCTTGCTAATATAATAGATTGCATATGGTTTTTTGTCTTCTTCCTGCCCAAGTACTGCTCCAATAGTTGTGTTTCAAGCATCTGATGAAATTTGAAATGGCAGGCCTTAATTTGGGCCTTTGATCACTGGGACTGTTGACACAAGATTTTTTATATCCTCAAAAGCATGGTCGCATTTATCTATCCAAACAAAATCAACGATCCCTGTTAGTGCGTATAGAAGGTGTAGCTATTTGAGAAAAGTGTTCTATGAATCTTCTATAATAACCAGGAAATCCAAGAAAACTACGTACCTCTGTCTGTGTGGTAGGAGTAGGTATTAACAAAATTATTTGAATTTTGGCCGAATCTACCTGTATTCCAGCCGCTGAGATATAATGACCTAGGATGAGTCCTTCAGTCATCATCATATAGCAATTTTCATGGCTCAAGCAGAGCCTAGTGGCGATACATCGTTGAACATCTTTTCTAATGTTTTTAGTGCTGGGTCGAAATCATCTCCGTATGGTGTGAAATCATCCATGTATACTTCGAGCTTGTCATTTATTAAATCTGAAAATATGTTGAGGATGGTCCTTTGAAATGTGGCAAGGGCATTGCATAGGCCAAAGGGAAGGACTCTGTAGGCAAATATTCCCCAAGGATAGGTAAATGTGGTTTTGTCCTAGTCTTCAGGGGCAATCTGAATCTGATTGTACCCACTGAAGCCATCCAAGAAAGAAAAAAATTTCTTTCCTTCTAATGTATCTAGTACCTGATCAATGAATGGAAGGGGAAAGTGGTCTTTCTGGGTTGCTTTGTTTAATTCTCTATAATCTACACAAATCCTCCACTTTCCATTATTCTTTGGCACCACTACTAGTGTAGAGACCCACTTGCGATTGCAGATCAGATAAATAAATTTTACATCCAAAAGTTTTTGTAATTCAGCTTTCACAATGTCTTTCAGGTGAGGGTTGAGTCTCCGTTGGGGTTGGCGAACGGGTCTTGCATCCTTTTCTATATAAATGTGGTGCGTACATAGCTGGGGATCGATTCCCTTCATGTCCAGATAATCCCATGCAAAATCTTCCTTATAATTTCTCAGTAGTTGGACCAGCTTTTCTTCTTGTTTAGGAGTCGGGTTATTATTAATGTTCAAGTTTTTCCTGGCTCAATCTCTATAGTTTTTCTGTTTGAAACAGAGGTAGTGGGTATTGTTTGATCATGAGTGTCTTTGAGAGGATCTTCTTCTAGTTCATTATCAAATGCTGCCTCTATCATGTGACATTGTATATGGGATCTATATTCAGAGTGGTTAATGAAGTTGTTAATAACATCATCTTTTGTTTTATCTTTAATATGGAGGGCATCTTCTATGGTTAATGGGGACCTAATGTTTTCTGTGAGGTATGATACAAGATGTTTGTTAGTTTTTATTATTGTTACACTTAGCTGGGCTAGAGGGTATAGAGCTAGATTCTTGATATTATTCCCTCTATTTATCGTCATACTGCCTTGTTAACCGCCAATGTAAGCATCAGCAGTCGCAAGCCAAGGTCTACCTAAAATTAACGGGTGTCCATCGAGTCGGTTTTTAGGGTTTATTATCAGAAAGTTGGCAAGATATTCCCAGGAATCAACGGATACCATGACATCATGTAGTGTACCTTCTGGCCTAAATACTGATCGGCCAGCCAGTTCTAATAAGGTGGAGGTTGGTTCTACTGATGTAATGCCTAGTTTTGACAAGTATTGGTTGTTAAAATATTAATTGGAACCCCTAAATCAACCAAGTGTTATCGAGAATAGTGTCAACTCGAAGCTATTATTCCCACTAAGACTGGTAACTATCTTAGAAACAAACAAGTAAAGTCTACTTTCGCTTTCCTTTATGAAAATAGATAAGAGTGGAATAAAGGACACCAACCTTAGTCTTGCACTTGGTTCCTTATTTGATTCCTCTCCTTCTTGATAGGTCTTTTCTGCTTCTTCTTCATCTTCCCAACTTCAAAGAGCACCTGTGGAATCACAGCAACATACTACTATCGAAGAACAAATATCTATATTCATAAATAACACAGGACCAGAGATATGTTAACCATACAAATGCATATATAAGCAAACATACAAGAATATGGAGGAAAACTTGAATAACTTTATTAATATCAAGAATAGCAAGAGGATTACAACCATATGTTTTGACCCAGCATCATCCTCCAGCAAGAAAGCCCTT